>OMNV01009358.1:0-39046 GCA_900303265.1 Brotula barbata | reverse complement strand
CCCCCGTCAACAAGTGCAACATCCCTATATTTCCTTCGTCACTACCTCCTTCTTCCAGTTCCCCCTCCTCTCTGCTGTGGCTGCTTGTTGCGCAGCTTATGAAGTCTGTTGTACAATAGGATTACGGGTCTTTGTCTGTTCGTGCTCATGTGGGGGCTTTAGTCAGGAACATACATACACACACACACACATACACAGACCCTGCCAGGTGGATTGAGACCCAGCCCCTCTTTTCTCTGACGGAGGCTGACCTTTAACCCATTAACCTTTCCGCATACACAAGACTTCAATGGTAGAATAGTGGAGCTCAGTGTCATGGGAAAAGGCAGTGATCAGGTGGTTGGTTACAAGGTGCCATGAAATTTTTATCATTTCATTGGTCCATCATGAGCGAGTACACACACCAGGCAAGTGTGAGAGCATATAGCCAGAATTTGGGAATTATAGCATTGGCATTAGCATTGCTCCAAAATCATACAGGACATCAGGACAGTATTAAGAAAACGCACATCTTCACGGGTCGGAGACACACGTGTTACCTGTATTTTGTCTTTGTAACAGAATAGAGACTGAACAGTTTACATTTAAGGTTTTGTAAAGCAACACCTCAGTTATGCATCCGCACCACAATCCAGCAGGCTTAAAGAAAAAAACCTGCCAAATCACGTGAATTATATGTGACGTTTTTTGTGAAAGAGGTCAATGACTTTCTCCATTTCTTTTCCATTTTTTCCCTTCCTTTGTAGCCATTGCATTAGTCAAATCTTGGAGAGTGTCAATCATATCCACCAGCATGATATTGTGCACAGAGACCTCAAGGTGAGTGGCTGCCCGTTGCCATGACAACCACGCATATATATACACACACACACACACACACACCTCTGCTCGTGACCATGGCAACACAAGGATGGCTCTTGGTTGCTCTGTCTCTCCATCTTTTCCTTTCTACGTTTCTGCTTCCATTCCCTCCTTTTCCCCTTTATTCCTCTCATGGACATTTTTACTGTGTCCTACTCTTCCTCAATCTGTTATCAGTACAGTCTGCTTCTATGTCCTTGACCGTGTGTGTGTTTGTGTGTGTGTACATGTGACAAGAACAGCATTCAGAGATGACTAGTTATGACCACGTGGAAGGGTCTGTCTGTCACCTATGGCAAGGAAAAGACAAGGACTTAAACCAACACATATACGAATACACGCGTGCACACTCATACACACACACAACATTTTGACTGTTATGAAAGGGGTCCATTTTGAGAGATGGGGGTGAAGACATAGATGAACCTCTGCGGTTGCCATGACAACCCATGTGACATCACACCATCCATGGAGCAGCAGGGGAGGGGCTTTATCCCAAATTGCTGATAGGCACAGATGAAAAGACTGGTTGAAGAGATTTTTCCTGTTGTCTCCAGTTTTCTCGTCAACTTAGTTTAAAGTTAGAATGATTCTATTAAAAATGTCAGTAATATTAATTATAATAAAAATAGTAAATTATAATAGTTGTGTGGTGTGTTTCATACTTCAAAATGGGGAAAAATTATAATCATGTTGGACGTCACGGATAGAAAACCTCATGTGTGGGTGGCATGCGCTGCTCTGTGTGTGTGTGTGTGTGAACACTGGGTCAGGGAATAACGCTGTTACCTCCAGTCCTGTCTGTCTGATTTGTTGGCCTTTTATCCTGAGTGGGCTTTTACTGCAGCCCTTTATGTTCTACTGCCCAAACAACGGCCATTTAGAACACTGCCACACACACTGTCTCTCACCAAGTACACTTTCCATTTAGTATGCAGTCTGCAGCACTGCCTAAATGACTCCCAAGTGGTTTCTATGGCTACGAACCCATGCCCATATAAGGTGTTCTGGAGATTCTCAACCACTCACGTTTGTACTTCCTCCCTCCTATACATCAGGCTTAATCACACCTGTACCCTCCACGGCTACAATTCATTTTCTGAGCTATGTGAGATAAATAAAATGTAAATGTTTTTAAGACATAGCAGTGTTGGGTGGAGATGAAAAGCGTTGCCCATCGCTGTCTGTCTCTCACTCTGTTGCTCTCCCTGCATTCTGTCTATTTCTCAGCCTGAGAACCTGTTGTTGGCCAGTAAGATGAAGGGAGCTGCAGTGAAACTGGCAGACTTTGGCCTGGCTATTGAAGTGCAGGGAGACCAGCAGGCCTGGTTTGGTAAGTAAACCTACACACACATCATATGTCTGATCATTATCTGATCTCACATTGCATGTGGCTATGCAGGGCCGCAAAGGTTATTTGCTCGGGCATACATAGTGCAAATACCACTGTTGAATAGGTTACCAGCCATAGGTCTGCAAATATACACACTCACCCCTTGCAAGCCAAATCATTTTTGTGTGAGCATTGCTTAAGACACCTCGAGACACTTAACAGTTCATGCGTGGGTTCATTGTGCCATGGCTAATTGCGGCGCCTCTAGCATTTGGCTGACTTTCCCATGGGGCTAGATGATAAATGGGCACTCTCTTGTGATTCTACACCATCATATTCTGGTCTTCCATTGTCAAACAGGTCACCTAAGAATATGCACAACAACACAAAAATAGCTTTCACAGAAATGAAAGAAGACTAAAATTAAAAAAATCTACTTTTTATTGTTGGGCTAGGGTTTGCAGGTACTCCTGGCTATCTCTCCCCGGAAGTCCTAAGGAAGGACCCCTATGGAAAACCTGTGGATATTTGGGCTTGTGGTGAGTCTTAATCCAAACATTTTGCCAGTTAACCTGTTACTTTCTGGCAGCTAGTTACTTTGTTTGTTTGTTGTAACGTATCTTCTGCCAGAATCCTGCTAATATCAAAAATTCAAAACCAGTATGCTAGGAAGTCAGCTGTCAAATACAAGTGTTCACAGTGGGGGGGGAAAAAGCGGCTTGAAATCATTTCTCATACACCGTAATTGACTGATAGTTAGTACTCATATTTCGCTTTTTGCTGCCCAAGTGTTGTTCATTTTCTTTCTAACACTCACAGTTTTACCAAAATAGTCTGTGGCTGTCACACAATAGGATTGCAAGAGTATGCATTTAGTCATTTTGTATGAGTGATATTAAGTTTTCGTATGTGAAGAAAAGTGAATTATGATGCAGCGGGAGTGATTTCTCAAGGTTGAGTGGATGTTTTGTTTTGTTTTTCTGCCATGAGATTTAAACTAGAATGATTTCAGTCTGGCAAACAATCGCTGTTCTCTGTATGGAGGAAAGCAGACACTATACAACAATAATTAGTGTGCCCTTGATTGTAATTTGAACTTAAAAAGCTATGTTTTCTGGGGCTGCTTTTACTCTCGCGCTTTGACCCGATGGTGTGTTTCGGCTCGACATTTGTCAGACCAGACCCAGATCTGACGTGCACCAAATGAACAGCACAGAGACTAAATAAAAAAGCTGTCTCATTCTGGGAGCAAACACCCCCAGGCTCTGTTCTGTCACTTTATGCTTACCGGATTTGTCTCTGATTACTAAGGCAAGATGGTGGTATTGTACTCGTAAGCTGTATTTTTATTACAACAATTGTTTATTAGGGCTGAAGAATCTCACTCGTCACCTTATTGCTTATTGATCACCATGGACGCAAATAGAGATAGCTTGGGTGACATTGTCACAACATTAGAATATGTTGGTGCTGTATTATTGAGTGCAGCAGCTGGTACATGTAGAAGCTCAGACGTTTTTTGCATCGTCCTCAGCTGGTTGTAATGGCATACGTGGACAAAAACTTTGCTAGATAGTGAGGTTGAGGAAACATTTTGGGAAATGTATGAATGAAAATTAATGAGAGCCATGGTAGCACCAATCACCAAACACCCACGCCTAATGCATCACATTTTCGTGCTCGTCCTTTAATTCTGTGTGAAACTGTACCAAGTTAAAAGAAACAATGATATATAAGTGTGAAAGCACCAAAACTGAATACAAAGTATTGAGAATGAACATTTCAACAATGCTGACATCCCTTTCTTTCTACTATTTTTCTTCTAGGTGTTATTCTCTACATTCTTCTAGTAGGATATCCTCCATTCTGGGATGAGGATCAACACAAACTGTATCAACAAATCAAAGCTGGCGCATATGATGTAAGTCGGCCGGTGTGTGTTTAACGCACATGTTCATGTCGGGTGCAGTGCAGGGGTTGGCTGTGAAGTTTGTGAATGTTTAATAGTGTCCAATTGAAAGCTGGTCCAAAGCTATTGATCCTATCAGGGCCTCCCTGACGCATTGCAGGTGTGTGTGTGTGTGTGTCTCTCTCTGTCTGTCTGCGCGCGTGCGCACGTGCAAGTGTGTCTGTGCGTGCGTGTGTGAGACTAACAATGTTGGGTCTTTGGAAATGCATACCTGTTATAAGTTGTCGTTTTTTTGTTGTTGTTTTTTTTTTTTTAACTGTTCATATGGCCTTTTTTTTTGCCAGTTCCCCTCCCCAGAGTGGGACACAGTGACTCCTGAGGCAAAGAACCTGATCAACCAGATGTTGACCATCAACCCAGCCAAGAGAATCACTGCTGAACAGGCCCTCAAACATCCGTGGGTCTGCGTAAGTGCTCACCGGCTCGCTTAGTTACTCATATACTGTTACCAAGCTAAGCACTGCTCAAGAATTTCCCAACTGCACATTGAGCTTCAACTGGACATGCAGAGAAAATATCATGAAAATAATGATTGGAATCCACAAAGCAATTTACAGTGCATAGTACACGCAGACCCGGACATGCAACACTCACATTCATACAAAAGAGTTGTATAGTGTGCCAGTAAACACACACACAGGTACATTAAGATATGTAACATAGGTACTTTTGTTTTTTTCGTCCATCTGCAGCACCGCTCCACAGTGGCGTCCATGATGCACAGGCAGGAAACTGTGGAGTGTCTCCGCAAATTCAACGCACGCCGAAAACTCAAGGTACTCATCCTTAAAATTTAACATAATGTGTAACATGCTGTCTGGTATGTATTGGTCAGCGTGTATGGTTCTTGGTAATGCATAATTAATTTAGGTAATTATAGTTAAATACAGTTAAATAGATTAAGTATGTCAGTATATCTTTGTCTATATCATTATGTGAAACGTGTGTGGAGTGTATCTACGTTCAAATTTCTGGTTTTTCATTGTTTTATATTTTTTATTTTTCTAAAAAAAATTGTTTTTCTGCGCTTGTGTTATCTCTTACTCCTTCTTCCACCTGTACCTTTTTGAGACGTTGTAACATGGGAATTTCCCCTGTGTGGAGTCAACAAAGGTTATCTCATCTTATCTTCCCCTTCCTTTTTATCTATTGAGAATACCGGTTCTTACGTCAGCACGAACAGATGAGCCTTAAGAAGTTGAACATAGGTCATCTCATAACACATTACAGAAGCTTTGCATTTACAATCAAATGCAAACTAACAGATGAAACACCCAGCTCTGGTATCGTCTGAATTAATTTCCATATGACAATGTTTATGGGGCTGGAAGATGTAAGATACTATTCAACAAGGTATGCATTTGCAAGTCCTTTGCTATGTCAAATAATTGCTGTGAAGGTTTTGGCATTGTGATTAATGCAGTGCCCTTTTAAAAAGCAGGCAGATGATTAAAACGAGAATAAAAATCTGAAATGCTGTCAAGCAGTCATTATACCTCCCTTACTTCTCATTCCTTCCTCTCCTCCAGGGAGCCATTCTCACCACCATGCTGGTGTCCAGAAACTTCTCAGGTGGGTGTGCCCTTTGCCCTCGCTCTCCCACTCTGTGCATACAGGGAGAGGATCAAGAGTGGATAGAGTCCTCTGCACCTCTTTTAACCTCAGCACCGCTACACAAACTCACCCACTCATCCTCAAAATAACTGTTTCGTCTGTGTGCATACGACTATGCCCACTTACAACGTTAAGCTGGATTTGAAAGAAGTCTCTTCTTTAGTCGATGGAGGAAGCTTTATAATAATCCTGAGTGAATTGCATCTTGATGTGTGTGAGCTGTGCAAAATGTGATTTTCTGTCATGTGTTATACTGTATGTTGGCAACTGTTCGTTCTTATACATTCTAATGTATTTCTCCCTGTGTGTATGTGTGTGTGTGCGCGCGTGTGCTTGTGTGTGAGTGTGAATCACTTCATACGTGTGTCCTTGTTATCTGCTGGCCATGGATTGTGTGCGTGCATGAGAGAGGGAAGCCTAGATTTAACTCATTGTTGGGGGCGAGTTTAAGAGTGTGTATTTATCTTTATCCGTCTATTGAGAGTGGCTTGTGTTTTGTTTTCCTGAGCCTATACGGACTCGGTTAGCCAAAGGCAAATGATTTCAGCCATGGACCTAGAGAACCACAGTGGTGCCCATCTTTGCCGGAGCCCATTTCAGTCACACCTGGTTCACTCTGGTGTATTTTGCAGTGTGATATCTGGGCTCTAACCAAAGCACCCTATAGCTCTCCAAGGCCATGATTGATCATTACCTAATTTGCATAGCCCCTCCCAACTGTAGCATTTCTGTCCAATAGTGGGCCGGCAGCATACCAACTCTGCTGCTGCCGCCTCCTCCACTGCCTCACTGGCTCAGGAAGGTACGTCCCAGAGACACGCCCATCCACTTCCTCTTTTCACACACAGCTATTTCTTGGTTGTTGGGTCATGATAAGGGAGGGGCCTTCTCCCCACACCACCCTCAAACCTTTGCATGAAGCCATCACTAGCATCTTCATTGACATTCGCACACACATGCATGCACTGTTTCAAGATTATTTTGTGTCTTATGGATGTGTGTTGTCCTCTCTCTCATGCAACGTTAGATTTCATTCACTTAGTCATCCATTTCAGTAACTCTTAAAAGCAATCTATTGAGTTCACGCTTCACTTTTCCACCACCTGCACTTCAACGTGATTTGTACTTTGCACCCCAAAACCTCAACACATGCACTTTCATCCCTTAATTCATCTTCCAGTTCAGTTATCTATCCTCACTCCTTGCAAACTCCATCCTTACTTCCAACCCACCCTCTTCTCCTCTGTGCTGTCTCCCGGCCATGGCTGGGAGGGAGTTCACAGGGTGGGATGGGGTAGGGGATAGGGAGGGGCATGTATCTTGGGGGCGGGGACTGACACAGCAGGGGCCGGCAAGAGCTGGGTTGGCGTGCTGCCATCGTCAGACCTGGGATGGCTGGGATAAAAAAGGGAAAGGCGGATGTTGAAGAGCTGGGGGTTTGAGACAGAGGATGCCGCTGGAGACCATTGTTGAAGCAGTCTTTATTGTGCGGCCCTCCTGATTAATCTCTTGAGGTTAATGGTATCCCCTGTCTCATCTCTCCTCCAAAGATCTGTTTTAGTACTTTCCAAAGGCCTCTGAACCTCTTTTAAGCTATGCCAAATGTCAACATGTTGGCAAAGCTTGCTGGCATGTTTTCTCTCTTTCTATTACTATTTCACCAAGAAGGGAATGATGGATTCCTTTGATTTTGAAAGTACTAAAAACAGATTCTTCTCTTAGCCTGCTGGGTGGGAAAGGTTGAAGAAAGGTCGACGATTCCAAAGGTGGCTCCATGGAGTTAGCGAACAAAAGAAGTAGACAATGTAGAGCAAATTGAATTCTCTTCAACCTTTTCAGAGTAGGGGATTATTTTGCTCTACAATGTACATGAATCTTCCTCATCTAAGATCTGTGTGTAGCTAGAACGAGGGTAGTATGTTAACTGACCCCGATTGTATAAAGTGTTAGGGTGTTAGTGCTGGAATGTGTGATTTGTGCACTGAGATTGAGGGTGATTGTGGTGCGATTGTCAGTTAGAGCCCTTGAGTTGCGGGCTTCCTCACTGAGACTGGACCGGTCACCTGTTCGTAAGTGCTGTGAATATGTGACATCATCGCGCCAGATTGGGCACTTCAGCCCTCCCCCTTCACCTGTTCTGCTCTGTTTGGCTTGGTCCTCCGATGATGTCACCCATCACTTCCAATAACTGCTTCTTTACAGCTTTCTCTGGCTGAGAGTATGGCTGAGACGAAGCTTGGCAGTTTGCTTATGATGTTTCCTGTCAATGACATTGTAGCAAAGTGTGACAGAAGCGTGCATTTGACGAATTACTGTTTACATTTATAGAAAGGTGTTTTTCCTTTCTGCCATTCGCATGTGGGTGTCCTGTGTGGTAATATCCTCTGTAATGCTCTGTGGCAGTATACCCTCAGATGCTTTCCAAATGCATCATCCCCTGTCCATCACAGGCAATGAGTGACGCAATGAATGAGGCTAATGATGCGGGTTCCATCGCACAGACGTCTGTCATGTTTTACAACTATAACAAGAAAGATTTGTTGAGGAAAGATTAAATCTGGCCAATCTCGTCACCCAACCCTTATGTCTTTTCTGTCATCTGAGATCAGTGTAAAATTCTGTGAAATTTTCCACAACACATCATGCAGCCTGACAAAGTGTGTGGCTGTAGTACATTGCTGTGGTCACATAGCAATAGTCCCAACCAGATTTTCTCTCTCTCTCACACACACACACACACACACACACACACACACACACACACAAACATATACAAGTATATCACCTTTACAGTGGAGGGGATGAGCTTGGAGATGTCTATAGATGTTATCATTTTTTATCATATCAGAGCAACCACAATAATATAAAGCAATTCACATACAGTTAATAAATATCAGGAGCAAGTCATACGAAGAGCTGTAAACTTAAAAATGTATACATATGTTATGGGGGTGGGGTGAGTCATCACAGTTATGAGTTGCTGGACCCGTTTTTGTCATTTTGTATCCAGCTGAACCATGGGGATTTTGGGGAGAGGCACCGCAACACAAGTCAAGCAGAGGTCAAACCAGCTTGCGGGGGCCACGGTGACACATTGCTGTAGTATCATGCCAAAACCTCTTTGGTGCAGTGAGGAATGGATGCATTTGGAGAGCATATGAATTTGGTGGTTGTTACTATTCATGTCCTAATGGCTTTTTGACCAAAGACGTAGACAAGAAAGGGCAGATGTTTGCATACTAGCCAATCAGCTCTCCCTTTTCTGGTTGTGGAATGAAAGCTATGCATCTTAAGAAGCTGTATTTATTTTCTTTCTTGTTTTTTTTTCTTGGTTTTTTTTTTGTTTTTTTTGGATGCTGCATGGCCAAACCAAGATGGAACGTTTATATCAAAGCAACATATGAGACTATGGAGCATGATAATGTTTGCTGCCTTAAACACTGTCCCCCTTATTGCCACTGTGTTGTATTAAAATACTGAGCCCTCTCTTTTAATCTTCCCCTCCCCTTCCCCGTCCTCTCCCGTTTCTTATTGAAAGGTAAGGAACCCAAGATAAGATTTTTTGGAACCTGTGTCTGTGTCAGTAGAAAAGGAGAAGGGGAAGCAACACAGTTAAGAGCTTTAGACTGAGACAAAAGTGACTGGAGCCTTTAAAGAAAATCAATGATTTACATTAACCTAGCTCATCGTCGTGAGTCCTGGCGGCAGTTTGAGCCAAACCATCACTCTCTTTTTAGATCTGCTGGGGTCTTCCAGACAGGAAATGGATTGAGAAAGTTTACTTTGCTCTCAGGTTTCACCTCATCCCCAGATGGCAATGAATGGATTATGATGTGAATGGGTTTTGCAGGTTGTAGCAACCTGTGCAGCCAAGGAAAATGCCAAAGAAACCCATTATATGCAAGTTATGCACTGTCAGCATTATTGGACTACATTTTTAAAACACAGCAAGATTGGGTTTTTAGATTTGTCAAAGTGGTGTTTTTCTATCATTGAGAAAGCCGAAAATAAATGGGATGGGGTGGCACCGGAGTCCTACAGTCAACAATGAAACTCACTTTACTATGTGTGTCTCTTCCTCCCTATCCTCTTTTTACAGCATGCAAAAGTTTACTCAACAAAAAGTCAGATTCTGCTAAGGTAAGGTTATGTAGTCACACCTCTGCCCTCCTTTGTTCTTCTACTTAGCATCTTCTCTTTTCACCATTCACTGACCTCCTTTTTCTGCCTTCTGTTCTGTTTTTCTGTGCCTCAGTTTCTCTTTCCCCCCTTTTTCCTCCTATTATTGTAACAAGCAACATATCTTTCATATAGTGAAATGGTTTTCATATTTTCCGGCAGACTATTCTTTAACTCAAGAGTTTTGTACATTTTCACGACTCTGATTTTAGTTCTTCAAATTTCACGAGGCGAGCATTGAGATCATTTTAGTGTCATAATTTTTGCTTGACTTGGAAAAAAAAATCATAAATAAATATAAAGTGAAATGTCAGTCTTAGACATTTACTGCCCCGCTGTGGTGTGATGCAACCCCAAGGTTATGAAAGTTCTTTCAGTCTCAGACAGAGGTTTGCTACTCTTTTCCGAGCAGTCTCCATCCTCTGCTGCTATTAAGCATCACTCCTCCATTCCTCTCTCTTTCTCCTCTGCCCCAGGGGTCACTCTGTGCAGTTAAGTGGCAGAGGCATGGCGAGTTAGTGAAGCAGTAAAAAGGATGATCTAGAGGCCATTCTCCAGCACTCATCCTCTCATTTACCCTGTTAGCTTTCAACAGCCTGGGAACCTCGACTAACATTAGCCCCATTTCCTAAAAGGCGCATGATTCTAATGCGTCTGTGAGCTTGTGTGTATACTGTATGTGTTCACTTTGTGTGTTTGCGTTTTCGTCCCAGCCTTCTACCAACAACAGTAAGAACAGTATAGTGAGCGCCATCAATGCCCTGAAAGACACCAACATGGCAGCCAACGCCCAAATGGTACAGTAGGCCTCCACAGTGTTGGTTTTCGTCCGTTAACCCCAGTAGTGTCCTAGTGGCCCGTTGTGTCTCGTCCTCCACCGTCATACAGTAGTTTCTGCTTGTTATCCTTATCTACCATACAGGACGTGTTGCACCATAACTGTCCGTGTCCCACCAGTACCCATCGTCTGGATATTTTTCCCCTCAAGGAGCACATGTGTTTCTGAATTAGGGGAAAAAGTTCATTAGTCACTTTGAGTGCACTCTTTGGGAATTATTTAAAGTACTCATCCTTGCTTGAGTTTCAGGCTGCACATGTGCCCCTTAAACAGTTTCTCTGGGAGCATGACCTTGTCTTTAGGATTACAGGCTATTAAAGTGTAGCACAGAGCACTGTGTAGTCCTGGTCTGCCTCATTATACCTACTGACATTTACCACTGCATTTTAGTCTCATTGGGGGTAATTCATTTTTAAAAAAAATCTATTCGGCACCACTATAATTTCATTCAGAAAAACTCAGCAAGCAAGAAGTAACATTACCAACATGTTATATGGGTTGTACTGGATAAAAGCCAATGAAGTTCAACATGGTAATGTGCTGCTGCATATTCACGACCCGTTCTTTGTACCGACTAGTCTGCTGTCAAAGCAAACGAACACGTCAAATCACCAAGGGAAACTTTTCCTTCTGCAAGTTGTGGTTTGTGTCTCTATCAGTCCTGACTGACTAATCAACAGAATGGGCCCTGATGTCAGACTTATAATTCACTAATATGTGTTTGTTTGTTTTTTTTGTTTGTTTTTATGAATAGCTCTTTCAGGTGCCATAAAGGCTGCTAACAGGCTTTTACGAATTAGGGAACGCGGTTCCTTGACACAATTTCCTAATAACGCCACATTAAACATGGTGCAGTGCTTCATGAGTTACCCCCACTGTATACTGGCCTCTGTGTTCTCTGTATGAAATCCTTCTCTCTCATTGTAACCACCTTGCCTAAAGACTCTAATGTGCCTTGTGATAATCTGTCCTGATATTCTTGAACCACCCAAACTTTCTTTCTCTCTTTCACCTTTTCGCCTTACGAATGACATCCCATCACATGGCCAACTTTTACTAATGTGCTTCACGCACTAGCGTGTTCTTGTCGTCATAGATGCCTTATAGCATGTGTAACACATGTATGATTTGAACATACGCTTGCCTGGTAGGGTAGTGTTTCTCAACTGCCATTGGGCCCCTGGAGTATTCCATGGGTATGAGCAAACTATTCAAATGAGACAATGTTGTGTCAGGGTGTGGTGTCCTGGCTCGCAGCAGGTAAAATTTGAGGCCCAGTTCAAAGGCAGTTGAGAAGTGCTTATTCAGAATGAAAAGGTTTATCAATAATGGCTCTGTTCTGTGCCACAGGAGTCTCAAAGCACAGTGGTGCACAACCCCCCTGATGGTGTCAAGGTGAGAATTGTGTCATGGCAGTCTGTCGGATGCCGCGCATCACCCGACTGTGATGAAGCCTGTTGGACAAGATTCTGGCTTCATTCATTTTTTTCCTTTCCATTTACTTCCTCCAGGGATCAACGGAGAGCAATGCTACCAATGACGAGGAGGAAATGAAAGGTAGGAAAGGTACACAAATGATTTCTTTTCCTGTTCCTATTTGCTCTCACTCTCTAGGGAAATGTGTGTATTGGACAGTAGTGACTAGCGTGTGCCAGGTGTGGTGAGATACTACATGGGTCTCTCACACTCTTGACTGTGTGCCTGTGATGTGGATGTATGTATGTATGTGTGTAATGTATCTGGCTGCATGTGGCGGTGCTTGGTGTGTGTTTGTGTATTTGTGTGTGTGTGTGTGTTCTAGCGGACAGTTCGGCGCAGAGCAGCGCCACAGAGGAGATGCCCCCACTTCTGTCCTCACCTCAAAGCTCACCTGCCAGTAAGTTTAACCTTGGCAAGCAGAAGCTATAAGGCCACTCCAGGCAAGGACCTAACCCCACCCTGACCCCCACCCTGGCTTTTTGTAGTTGCTGGCAATGACATGCTACATACATCTTTGAGCTCCTACACTGTGATCTGCCAAGCTTTTTTCTTTTCTTTGAGGGTTCCCACTGGTTTTCGATTTTCTGGAATATTGGGGCTTTATGAGACATGAAACTATCACACAAGGGGTTCTCTAACAGGTCTATAACACACGCAACTTGTTTTTCACACTCTTTTTATTTATTTCTCCTCTTAACTGACTTTTTAAAGATATACATCAAGACTTAACTTTTGCGGTCATGGACGTGTAAATTATTTTTCATCAGGCCATGGTGGGAACCCTGAAAATTGTGTGTGTGTGTGTGTGTGTGTGAGTGCGTGCAAGTGTGTGTTCCTTGGCGATCACTACATTTATCCCCTTGTGCCCCTAATGTGACAGTTCCAGCTGGAGGAGGTCTTGCTTACCTTGCAGCTGTGTGTCCTAAGCTGGCCTCCCAGTCTGTTTCTCTACAGAGGCCCTGAGTGGACTGAATCCATGCACAGTGCCCAGCACCATTTTTTTCCTCCATTTTCCTCTGTTCTGCTTTGTTCTGTATTGTGCCATCTCCTCTCTAATTTACCATACTTGATGCACAATTCTAGTCTATTCTCTCTTTTTGTTCCCTTCTCCTGTCTCATTTCTCCGTCTTTACCCTGCACAGTTCTTCTCCTCCTTCAGGAGGTCCGCTGAAGTGAACATGTAGTCATTTTTGTGAGCCTACCCACTAACACTAAAGCAGTAAAGAAAATGTGTTACTTTTGGACTGGTATATGGTTCTCAACATGCTGTTTTCAGTCAGATTTGTGCCCGTTTCAACAGATAAGATACTCAGATCTCTAAGAGATTTGATCAAATCTCTAATAGTCTTTTTGTCTTTTGTTAAACAATATAAAACACACAAGTCTTCGTGAAAAAAAAATCAGACAATTACTGTGTCTCCTGGCCCGAAATATGAGAATACTTCTGTTACATTTTCAGACCTTTCCTAGGCGATGTTTCTGAATGTTTAGAGTGGAAGAGATAATCAATTGCAGCTGTTTGTTCATCACACATCACGCAAATTAATTCATAGAACTTGCTTCCTAGTAAATAGACAGTACTTTTATGACCTGATCAATGTCTAACTAGCTTTTAAAGACTGAATGTCCACATTAACACGGGCTGCCCTCATCATTCAAATGCCTGTCATGATCAATCCAAGCACAGTGAGCCATCACTAGAGAGCGCAACAAATCAGCCATCTAAACTTTCCTCTTCCGTCTGGTCCATATAGTAGAACCACTTTTCTTTTGTCCTTGCCTACTTCGCTCACGCACCTGCACTGAAATCCAAACTCATTCTGTCCACCTTGTCTCCTCCCTCCTCTTATGTCCCATTTGCGCTCCCATCCTTTGTCAAAACACCCAGAACAGGAGGCAGTGATAAACGAGGGCTTTGATCCCCTTAGCTGGACACTGTAGGTCATCAGGTCATCAGGTCATCAGGTCAGACTCCTTCAGCATTAAGTGTAGATCAGAGATGAACAGAGCAGGTTCGTTACATGACTTGGTCTTCTCAGATTGTACAGAGTCGCACTGATCTTGGCTCCATCCTGCTTTCTTCGTACCCACCTGCATGTCTGTCCAAAACCCACACCAGCTCGGTGTTTGTCTTACCGTTAATTATTTCTACTTTTGATTTATACTAACCAATGCACTCACCCTCATCATCGTGCTTTTCGAGTTTGTCACTTTTTGTTGTTTGCGTGCAATTAACTGCATGAGGTGTGTGTGTGTGCTTGTTTGTGTGTGTGTATGTGCATGATCACATGCATGCCTGTGTGCATTTTTCTGCTATGTTTCTCCATGTGTGTGTTTGTTGACCATACATTGTTTGTTCCAGCTATGCCACCGCATGATGTAAAGCGCATGGCATGGAACAGCACAGGCAACAGCTCCTGCCCCGACTCTGAGCTCTCACAGTCCTCCATGCCTGCCGCTCCACTAGGGAGCAACACTGTCGCTGCTAAAAGCTACACTAAGCAGAGTAAGAGCACAACTGGATTAACTGACCACTGCTTTCCCTAACAAATACTCAGTGCAGCTGTTGCCCGTTAAAACTTTACATTTCTGAAATGCTTTCCCAGGAATGAAGAAAGCAGCCTGCAGGCAGTTTACTAAGATACTGAGACTTAAAGCAAAAAAAAAAAGAATATCTGTGTACTGAGGCAACTTTCTCTGTTTCCACTTCACTTCCTTAAAACTCACTCGCTGTTTATGTGGAAAGTCTGTATGTTCAGCTTACTGTTAGAGATGGTGACGTGGCACTGACCTCCATGAGGTCAACTGAGTCATTTTATTAGTGCGCTAGAAAGTTGATGATAAAATAACGCCAGAGATGCGAATTGAATTTTCAGTAGATTTTGTGTATTTACTCATAAGTTGAGTTTGCTAATTAAAAATGAACAGTTCCAAAATACTACTTAATATTTCTGACGTTATGGTTCTCTGAATAATGGCTCTCTGTTTGGATGCTGCAGAGATTTATGTGTAGTCACTTTTTGTGTGGCGTTGAATTTGTGAAGACAATGGTAAGTTTAGCCTCCGTAGCTGTTTGGGAGGAGGTGATGAGGTTAAAGAGGGTTGAAAGGCGAGTAGTTGACCTGTAGAATGAAGGCGGGAGCCCGAGAGGTCAGAGAGAATCGCAAAGTGAATTATTGTTGCACTTTTTTTCCCCTCACATGTATAATATCTCTTTCTTTTTCTTTCTGTCTTTTCTCCAGCTCGTAAGCAGGAGATCATCAAGATAACAGAGCAGCTGATTGAAGCTATCAACAATGGGGATTTTGATGCCTACACGTGAGTAAAACTGTCAACAGTGTGAATGAAAGAAAGGTGTGAAATGTCTTCATGACTAAATGCAGAATGTTGTCAAGCCCTCTTTCTCATACCTCTTCCTTTACTGTCGTCTTGCTCCGTCTCAGGAGGATTTGTGATCCTGGTCTGACCTCTTTTGAACCCGAGGCCCTCGGGAACCTGGTGGAGGGCATGGACTTCCACAAGTTCTACTTTGAAAACTGTGAGTGTCTTCCTCTGAATGTCTAGTGCACAGGTTACTTAAATCTGCTAGGTACGGGGGCGGGGTGTCCCCTTAAATAGGACAAGTACAGACAGTTGACGAAATCCTTGGGAAAGTGTTTAGGAAGGTGACTTTTGGGTTTTCATTGTGTGTGTATATGGAAAGCGTAAAATACAGTCCGCCAATCAAAGGTGTTCAACATGGCCCCTCTTTGTCTGACTGGTCAATGATTTCAACACATTAAAAATTCATAATGGTTCACAACTTAACAATTTAACCATTTAGGCTTTTATATAATTATGGCTGATTATTTTCATTTAAAAAAATCTTTTGGATTTTTTTTCAATGTCTATATCGTCCATTTCCCTATTTGTCTTTCGTTTGTGCAGTGCTGAGTAAGAACAGCAAGCCCGTGCACACCACCTTGCTCAACCCACACGTGCACCTGATTGGCGAGGATGCCGCCTGCATCGCCTACATCCGGCTCACACAGTTTGTGGACTCAACAGGCCGCCCTCGCTCCAGCCAATCGGAGGAGACCAGGGTGTGGCATCGTCGCGATGGCAAGTGGCTCAATGTTCACTTCCACTGCTCAGGAGCGCCTGCTGCGCCTCTACAGTGATCAGGTAACAGAAACTCCTTTTAAACAAAAACACCCGTAACTAATGAACTCAACGGGCACCCTCTGACATGACCAGAGGTAAAACAAACACTAAGGCAAATGCTTTTTACCGTCACTTGT
This sequence comes from Brotula barbata, assembly GCA_900303265.1. Lineage (NCBI taxonomy): Eukaryota > Metazoa > Chordata > Actinopteri > Ophidiiformes > Ophidiidae > Brotula > Brotula barbata. The sequence goes on along the minus strand of OMNV01009358.1, from coordinate 22,493 downwards.
TGACAGTAAAAAACAAAACAGGTACAGGTTCTTGTTGCAGAGCGTGTCTATAACAGCAGCACTGCTGTCACCGTAGATGGCATTGTGTTGTAATTTGAGCAAACTGTGTATTGAGAATCTCAATATCGCCATGTTTTGTAAATACAGGAAAGCTTTGGCTCCTGCACTTTATGCTGACAGAAAGGCAGGCATGTAGACGCATGTGGGGTTTTAGGTCGCAGTTATTATCGTTGGTTTTGTTGTGCTAAACGGTGCAGCATTCAGTGAACAGGTGCTTAAAATCCACAGTGGTCCCACAAAGAAATCAACATTTGTGTTGTCTTTGTGGCCGTGGCAGAATTTTCTGCTATTCTGTCACTGAAAAGAATGAAACTTGGGTTTTTCATCGTCCGCACTCTGTCAACATGCAAATCTTGCACGTCAGACAGTACTGTGCCGCACGGACCGAGTACACTAGGGCACTGCAGCTTCTGTTCAGAGAACCAGCTTAAAAATATTTGTTGACGATTAATGCTATGTAGCCAACATGACCTAGTTAGCATCTTTATTATAGGTGGAACAGATCTGTAATTTATCGGCTTTGTTGCTGCTTGTTTGTTTTTTTATCTTTGGTGCAGATTAAAGCACTGTCTGTTATTCATGTTGAGTTTTCATTTAAATCCGCAAAACTGAAAGACCGCTTTGAGGAGACTTAACTCAAATTGTCAGGCAGAGTGGAGGCAAACTGCAACGAACAACAAGTCTAACCTCAATATGTCATTTTCATCATGGCGTGATGGCCGTGAAGATGATGTAAGAATTTAATAGCGCAGCTAAAAGGATTTCAGCCTTAAGCAAATTTTGTGGATATCCGCTTCGTCTGTTCTATTGGACGAACGGCCCCACTGACATGGAAAGGTAGAGGGCAATGTTGCCCACAGTAGACACTTGTGATGTTCCCTTGCCGATGACAAACTAACGTTTCCCTCCTCCTGTCCCCCAGTGGTCCTGAGGCTCCAGTCTACTGGAGTGTGTGTTTTGGGGGGCAGTTTTTTTCAGCAAGCGTGTTTAAGGGGCACATCCTCTACGTGGATTGGCTAGTGCCAGGAGCCCGGCCGGGCGAGATCGCATCCCTCTCCATGACACCAACCAATCTTGTCCCTCCTTTGACCTGCTGGGGGCCGGCTGAACACAGACACCGCCCCCATGGGATGATGCATGCATCTGGCGCCTGATCGGAGGGCGCACCTTTGCCCTCTAACCCTCCCCTGGCGGCCATCTTTTTTCTGCCTGTGCGAGATGAGACATCCTGGGGAGGAGAGGATTTACAGTTGAACTTGTGACAGTTTATGAGTATGAGTTATGACTATAATGTGTAAATTATGACTAGATGTACCAGAAACCACCAAACCCAACCAAGCATTTATATTAAGTATCTAAAAAGGGAGGAAGAGAGGTGTGTGAGGGTAGCAGCTGAGGTTACGGACACATTTTGGCATTGTAGGGGTAACTGGGTAGAGAGTGTTTGATACCCAGACGTTGGTGTAAAGATCAAGGGAAACCTTTCCCAATGAGGTCAAGAGGGGTAAAAATCAAGTTGTCTCTGTCAGAATTCTTGAGAGAACCTGATGACAAGAGAAACCTGATATCAAAAACATGAAGCACCAAAGTGTAGAACTTTAGGCTTTTTATGTGTTCATTTGTTTTTGTTTGTGTGCTTGTTTTCAGAGAGAACAGGAAATCAAGTTTTGTTTTGTTTTTTGGAGGGGGGAGTGGTCTTTTTCTGTGTTTTCTTGTGTTTTTAGCGTCCTGTTCCTTTGCGTTCCTGTGAATACTCGGCGCTTTTTGTCAGATTGATCTTATTCAAGACATTTTTTTTGTTTGTTTTTTTTGTTTTATGTTTTGTTTTGTTTTTTTTAAGCGACTGAATTTTTAAAGAGGGATTTTACTGTGCAAGTTTTTAAGCTACGGCGTGTGTAACGTGTTCATTTGCGTCTGTATGCAGTGGAGGGAGGGAGTGAGCGAGCTGGGAAAGGCGTCTGCGTTTTGCATGTTTCCCGCCACCTCTCCCTCGGTTGCCCCCGTTTCCCCTCCCCCCCTTTTCTCTTTAACCATTCCCTCTTTTAGCCTTCCGTCCAACCCACTCCTTTTCTCTGCTTTCTGTAAGGGCCTGGTTTGTTTATAATCACTGTGTAAATACAGTGTATGTATAGATATATGTAGAAAAGTGTAATATATGTACATGTATCTAAGAGACACTCATTGTGTGCATCTGGCCATGGGAACAATCCCATGATCCCCGCGGAAGAAAACTCCCAAATCAGGCTAAAAAAAAAACAAACTTCAAGAATCTTGACACATTTCACTCTGAGTCAATTCTCTTCCTTAGACACGTAGAGTAGTGGTAGAGCTCTGTCGTCCTACAGTATATATCGACACAAATGTGAACACAAGCACACTCACGCAGGCTATCAGCTGTATTCCCATGGCCACAAGACTGTTTTGGAGCTGAAATCAACGTTATAAAAGGTTGACCCACACTCACATAGAGGCTCTCTCATTTTGAACACCTTTACGACGGTGTCCTTTACTCGTGATCCCACAATGCTGTGAGCTGTCTCTCCCATACAGCGTGTACCACATATCATACGCACACACGTACCTGGTGGTGTGTTTCGGCTTTGTATCATATCCGCACCGCTGCTGTGTGACCACGGTGCGACCGTCGCTGTGCTACTTCATCGTCTCCATCCACCCACATAGTTGTATCTAAGCCGGTATCCCCCACCCCCCTCCGGTGTCTGACGAGTCCCTGCTCTCGAGATGTTGATTTGTACCTCTCTGTTGTTTCTCTGTTACCGTGTTACTGGTTTGAGTTTTTTTGTCGTCGCTGTTGCTGTTAACTGTCGTTTGCCGTTTGGTAATTTGCCGCTCTGCCAAGCTAGAGTTCTGCACTCTCCCTCACCCTCACACGAGAAAAAAAAGAAGAAAAAAAAAAATGGGGAAAAGAGGGAGGAAGACAAAACGCATAATTATGATCGAATGATCGTGGATTGATCAGGATTAAATTATTATCAATGTAATCTACCCTCGGTGGTTTCAAAATTGTGCCTGCTCAGTTAAGAGGAGTTTAAAGACGGAGAGGAAAAAAAGTCGGTGTTATCCACACTGTCGATCCAGAGCGGGAGACCTAGTTATATGCATGTTTCAGTTTAGCATTTCTACCATGTACCTACCAGAATAAGGATGGAGCTAGTGTTAATATATGATATCTGCATCTTTAAAATGAGAATTCCCTCCATCCAGAATGTTGACATAGGTGACATGAAAAATAAAAAGTCAAAAAATGAATAAAAAAAAAAAAAAGGATTCAGGAGCCGTAGCTTGGTATGAGGCCCTCGATGTTAGCCTTTTCCCTGCGTTGTAATGATATACTATTGGGCTGCGCTTTCTCCCCCAGCCTTCACATGGATGCTGGAGTTTTTTGCATGATCATGATGTACAATGAAATACAACCATGAATTGACGACTATCAAGTGTTTGTCTGAGTGTTAGTTGGTCTTCATCATAGCTTTGTTATTCTTGAACTTGGATCTTGAAAGTATTTAATAAAAATACTATTTCAGCACTGGTAAGTCTCTCTGGCTCTCTTATTCCACAGATGCTCCATCCCCATGCCTGATTTGGTTGTTGTCGTCACTGTACAGCGGCAGTTTTGTCCCTCCTCCAAGCCAGGGCTACTTGGAAATGTGATTCATCCATCCTGAGAATTAACAAGCTGCCAAAGCCTTTTTTCTGTTTACTCTGGGTTCCTTTTACACCAGGTTTTCTGGACTGATGGTCTTTCTGGTGTCACAAATCTGCTGCTGGGTGGAAATTTAGCCCCCAAAATATTTCCGTTGAAGATTGAAGAATCTGGCTTGTTTTTTAGCCCCATTAGTGTTTTGGCTACGGTTGGTTCTTTTATGTTTGGTTAGTTTAGGCACTATTATTTTCAACAGGTTTTTTCAGCCAGACACATGTAAGAGTAACACCAAATTTGAAAATACGGAAGATGCACGTTACGGATTATCTAACACTGCATCGTTGATGACTCATGCTGACTTTGTACTCGCATTTTTAAAAGAGAAGTTAGTTTGCCGAAGAGGGGAGGACATTAAAATTTCAAAAATAAAAATATCACAGTGGAAAAATACTGCTTGCGTGACTTTTGCTATAATTTTAACGATCCCCCAAAAGGACATTACCCGTGGGTTTCCTCACCACTTTTGAGTATTTTCATCCTTCCAAGTTAGTTGGAGACATATGCTTTGTAACAGAGACAGTAATGAGTGACGAGTAACTGATGTCATGTAGTTCTGTACAGTTCTTGTCATTTCCCTCAAATGTTGTGATCTTTTTTTCCACTTGTAGTATTTTCACATTGATACTTGTCAATTAACACACCAAAATTCAAAAGTGGACTTGAATACACGAGTAAATATATTTAGTTTACTTTCCATCTCTGCAGCGAAATGAAGTCTCCATCACAGCTGACACTTTGTTTACCCTCTAAACTTTTCTGTCATCACATCACAAAGTCAGATTAAGCTCTGAATAGCGCCGCATAGCTTCCAGGCCATTAACATACATAGAATATAACAATCACAGCTGCCTGTGCTCCAGTACTGTCTCACCGTCTCAGCCCAGCATTGTGTGTCAGCGCTCTTATTTTAGCTGATTTGTATTAAGCACAGAGAAATGTTGAGTAATGCTGCAGCCTTATTTAAAGAAGTTTGGTACTGTTATTTATGAAGGGCCCAGTTATTTTAAGGATCCTGTGTGTGCGTGCGAGTCTGTGCATCTGTGTGTGTCCCTCAGATGTAGGACAGGTCCCCTCAGTTTCCTCTAAACTCTGTGATTAATGAGAGCAGTACAGCAGCTGCTTACCTTCCACACTCACTTTCTCAAAGACACAAAAGGAGAAACACACGAGCGGCTCTCTCGTTGGGCCTCTCTGACCTTTCGCCCTCTGTGTCAACAAAATTAATAGAAAACCTAATCCAGCACTTTTTTTTTTTACTTTATTGAAACATTAAGCGAGCTGTTTATGTTGGAGAATCAGATCAATTTACAGCATCAGGACCGCTTCGTGGTGATAATTGATGATTGACAGACGTCTCAGATGCACATCATGGCTGTAAAATAGTTTCCATGTTTTTAAATGCAAGTCTTGTTTTCATGAAACAGTGAACATCTTAGCCTCTTTCCGATAACGTCTCTGATTTATTCTCTTTTGGCTCTTAATTCAATAGAGCAAAAATTCAAACATTGTGTTCCCGTTGTTTCCAGATTCATATGAAACCTGATCTGTCCCTTTATCGGAGTCTGCAGGAATGACATCATCCCAGCTGAATCGTGTCCTTCAGTGACTTGTCAAGTTCAAGAAAAGCTGTGTGGTGTCATATCTCAAAGCTGTGCGTCATAAGAGGAATCTCAGCGGTAATACTGCAGAATAATCTTGTATTTTTATGTCCTTATGCCTCTAAGAATTACTGAAATGAAACAAGACGAGCAGGAAAAATCTCTCATGTGTAATCTATGATGAGGTCACCACAAACAACCTGGCACATCAACAAATCATTTAGTCATAATAATAATGGAGAACATAAAATAATCCAGATTTATCTAATCATAATTCCAGGAAGTTTTTATTGATCTATGTCTATCAATTATAAACTCATTTCCTCAGTAAAGCTCACGGTCATCTTCCGCGCTACAGAGTCCTCTGCACGGAGAGACTGAAGAATTGCGTGAGTGTGAACTTTAACCCCTCTGGCAGTGATTTTCCGTGAGTTTAGTTTCTACACCCCTAGGCGTGAGTGAGTTCCTCTGATCTATTTCTCTGTTTGTTTCTACGGAGCAGCACTTGACAAACTGTCTACTCCTCATCTTTTACAGGGATTTTGGCCACCGGCGTCCTATCACCGATGCTGTACATGTATAAAACCTGGGCTCTGTATCATAAATTGAGAAAAGTTCTACCTCATAATCTGCAGCACCCCCACTTTCCCCAGGCTGTGTGTGTAGAGGTAGCATAATGTTGGCCTTAACACCTAGCTCTACCGTCCGGTGTCTGCTCTCAGTGGACGTGGAGTACTATTTCCTCCCGTCTGCTCACTCTCTAATGACTCCGTGGACCCATTAATTCTTGCTCTCCACTTGCACCTCATAGTAAAATCTCCCCCAGGAGAATCTTTCCTTTGCTGCAACAGCTGCACCTAAAGCCCCCATGAATCTTTCAGGATTGAAAAGGCCTCCTCTGCCCTCCCATCCTCAGACAGGCTGGGTGAGTGATGAGCTGTGTCCAGGTCCAGATTAACATCGCACCGCATGCTGCTTAATCCACTTCCATCTCTCATTTAGGAATTTATCCTCGTCGAAGTTGTCTTGGATGTTGATTCATTTTGGTGTCACGGTCTCATCTCAGTCCTGAGATGTCGCTCCGGAGGGATTTCTTGATGTTCTCCTTTGTACCCGTTGGTCTGAATGCTGAAATCTTGTTCATCGTTTGTGTGCAAAAGGTAAGAAATCAGCAGGGATCTCTGATGGATGAGGAAGTGGCTCAGTGTGAGAGGACTGCTCCAGACCTGTACGGGGCCTCCTCTCGATTGTTCTTAATCAATCAAATGAGTCAAAGGTAGTGAAGACCTGCTCACTGTCCCATATGTCCCTCTGTGTGTCCCTCTCGCTGACTTCCACAAAGTATTTGAGGACTTTCTGCAGCCTCTCCTGGATTGTCTTTCTCCAAGAGTCTTCCTCTCTTCACTTTTTCCGTGACTTTGAGACTCACACCGTTCATCAATCCAGCGTGGCACGTTCAGGGGAACGCTGCACGTCTTCAAACTCTGACCTCAGGTCTGAGCAGCAAGCGTCGCCTGAAGCCTGAAACTTTTTAGGTGAATTTCACAAAACATTGTCGAAGACTCTACACAGCCTTCACGGGTCACGGTTTTTAATTTCAAACATTAAAACTGCTGCTCTTCCTAAAACAGACTCCTGAAACTTGACATTATAATCCATCATATTCCTCACCGGGAAATATGTCAGCATGTTTGTCATAACTGAGACCAAATCAAAGACACTTTTCGATCACGTGTTTTTTAGTGTCTCGAGTCTGGAAATGAGTCCAAAGTCTCAGCTAAATTAGCCCAGACATCCAAACACTGTGCTGACACTGAAGACGTCAGTCTGACGCCTTCATTCTTCTCTCGGGCAGTGTGACTCCACACACTCTGTGTAACTTTGGCTTGAAGTCTGCTGCAATAATCATCTCTCTATAAAATCAACTGAGCCCTCCAACATCATACCCTTCCTGTGTGACAGTGCTGACCTGCCTCACACTGCTATGCTGCAGATCAAGTTTGGGTGAATCAACCCTTTGAATGACAGACTGACACCGGAGAGTACGGAGCCCAGTGAATACGGAAACTCACTGAAAACATCTATTCAGAGTCTAGATACTACAAAGACGCTCATGTGTGTGTCTTTGTGTGGTATTGTTTTTGTAAAGCACTTATTCACACTAACAAAATGTAACGCAAGGTGCTTTACAAGAACAATACCACACATAACTGTCTTAAACTCTGATCGAGTGACTGATATGTTGCAAAGGTAAATTGTGTTAAATAAGCTTAAGCTGCTTCTATTCTATTTTTGCTATTTTACATCCACAGGCTTCATTTTTGTTATTTCTCTATTTATAGGTATTCCTCGATCGTTTCATTTCCCGCAAAGTTTACAGTTCAAAATGGAGTAGTTTTATATTTACTGTTACTATCTTTGTTGAGTTTTATTGTTCTGTAGGCTGTAAAATCTGATTTCATAACAGAGGAGAAATTGCAAAAATGTTTGTAGATGAAATGTGGCTGATATATTCATGTATTGATAGAAATCTATCAATACATAATCTAATAATGTTCCATTCTGCTGTATACATACAATATCTTGTCTATATCTTGTATATAATTACAACTCCTGAGAGTCTTCATTAGAGCAGTTTTTCTCTCCAATTTACTACAGATTCAGCCTCATCCCTTGCGCTAACTCATTATTACCTCATTACACAGTAAATAACTATTAACATAGTTCTACTGTTTTCACTCAACAGCATCGAATCCCCAAGAACAAGGGGATCCTCTGATCCTCTGATCCTCTGATCCGCCTTTTGTTCAGAGGAAAACCGGCCTGAACAGAAGCAAAGATTAACAGGCAACAAGCAGCTAAGCTGATTTAGGAGTGTAAACATTCTTGTTTTGTTTTTTTTTGTTTTTTTTGCAAATATGAATATCCATGAATATCTATATAGTCTAACCGTGTCTCTAAAGTTTGTATGAATATTTGAAATATTTGGAAAATGTCACTTTATTGATTTCTCCTTCATATTTTGAATGGTTCCTTCAGACATATTCTTTATCTACAGGCTGAATCCAATCCAAAACAGGTTGATACACACAGACAATAAATTCATGAATACTCATAAATAATCATCACTGATCACTGTTACTTGCATAATAAGTCACTGAAATTGAACAAAAGTAGACTTTATTCAATCTTGAAACATGGAGGACGGACAGAACAAGAACGCACCGACACATGTAGTCGCCAGGTTAATGTTTTAATATTCAACCATGATTCGGTACATTACACAGAACTGAGGGGTGTAAAGTCATCGTACATCACACCTTCACTCTCTGTCCAGTCTTACACATCTGTACAGTGTTTGCATGGTAAAACATTCATTTTGGGGAGGAATACTGACAGGCTGAGTTTATGTATAGCATCATAACAGCAGGCACAGGACGCTCCGGTCCGTGTCTGAGAAACGCAAGCTGTAGCTGCAGCTTACAAGATGTCTCACAATACAATGGTGCACAATACACAGAACACGAAAAGTCCATCCAGTTATCCACACACGGTATAAAAACAACCATCAGAGCCTCATGAGCAACCTGCAGGGCTGGAAAAGTACAACAATATCGCCATCTACTGGTTAGATCACAAACCTGTACAACAGAACAGACAACATCAAGGTTCAACAGTTCAGCTATTTCTAACTCTATTTCAGCCAAAAAATGCAACACACAAACTAAACTAGCGCCCAGCCTCTATCAGCTTATCGTCTATCTACAGCCGCTTGGAGGAATCGGTAAAAAAAGAAGACAAACAAACAGGACTGGACGTCCGGGCCTCCGATGGCTTTAAAAGGAGAGGATTGTCCTGTACAGTTTCATGTTACACGGCATCGTCGTGGGTCTAAAACAAACAACAGCACTGGCAGAAAGACAAAGAGGAGACAAGCTCTGTTCGGTGAACAAAATCAGCCACATCTGGATGCAGTCTTAATCTAGGACAGGCCACATCTGATCCAGATGTTTAGTAGCGACGTGAAGTATCTTATTATACAGTAATGATATGCCGTTGTGGTGGGTGGTCTGCTGAGCACTGATAGATAGTTGTAGCTCAGTGGAGTAATAATAATGATGATAATAATAATAATTCTGTACACGTGGGAGGGACCATAATCTCGTCTTAACAAAAACATCTTCTTTACAGATTGATTAAAATGTATACAGAGGATGTGCATCTTCAGGATTTCAGCGTAAAGGTGTGTGTGGCCATCTTAGAAATTTACCTTGTGTGTTGTTGCCTAAATATGCTACTGCCATACATGCCATGCTGATTTTTGATTTGCGGTTTCAGTGAAAGGCCCGAATCAGCATATGGTCGTATCTGCCAGAGTTTGGCTGACCCATCAGACACTGTTAAGACTCTGATGGCCTTTTGAATTCCCTCCCCAATGACACATAAGCACGACAAATCGCCCACGCTGTCATACTGGCAGCTCATGAATGTCTGCCCACGCTGCTAAACACCCAACAATGCGCACTCACAACACAGAGAATCCTCCTGTCTCTTCTTCCTCCTCAGGTTGTCACATGGCACGGTGGCCTCAATCAGACCAGAATGTGTGTGCTTGTGTGGTCATTCTCAGCGTTGTGTGAGTATGGGTGCTTGGTGTGTGTGTTTGTGTTTGTGTGTGGATGATGAGTGTGTTTCTGTTTAAGCGGACTGATTTCGTTTGTCTCTGCGTTGCTGTGCTGATTGTGTGTGTGTTTGAGCTTGGCGTGCGTGTGAATGTATTGATCCTTCCCCTCGTTATGTGTACGTGTTAGGTCACTGTCACTATGCGTCAAATCATTAACGTGCGTCAGATCGTCGTGTGTGTGTGTCTGAGTGTGCTCCTCCTCTTGAATATGTGGGTTTGGTTCCACGACATGCGTTTGCTCCTTGTGTACGTGTGTGTTCAGCCTGTCGGCGTGTGTGTTGATGACCTCGTCGATCCAGCTCCTGAAGCGGCTGACCCGTGTGTAGAGAGCAGGAGACGACGGGTCTCCACACCCGTAACCCCCAGCAACAACACCGGCGAGAACCCATCGATCCGTCTCCCCCTGGCACACCAGCCCACCTCCGGTGTTGCCTTGGCAACTGTCACCATGGAGAAGACTGGTGTCTGGAGGGCTGCCGGCACACAGTGTGCCGTGGCTGGAGTAGCTGTCGCCGTAGTGCTTCTTACATTGCCATGGCGACATCAGCGTGATCCAAGATGCAACCACAGAATCTACGACAAAGAATTGAAAAGATGAGCAGAGGGTCAAACGTAAAAGAAGGACAGGAGCCAAGTGGATCAAACAAACCTGGTCCTTTCCAGCCAGTGGTAACCGTGACAACGCAAGACGAGGGAAGATTTCTGTCTGATGTTGTGTCCGGGGTAGGAAGGCAGGCTGCATTAACGTTAGGATCAAAGGTTAAACAGTGGCCTTTGGTACTGGGTAGCTTCACCAAAGCCAGGTCATGACCTCCAGTCTGAACTTTGAACTTCCTGTGAACCACCACCTGCTCTGGGACGAGAGCCTGATCTGAAGCTCCGACACGCACCACATACCTGGATGGATCACTGTCAAACCTGCAGGGGGGCAGAAGGCACAGATGGGTGATGGGAAGAGACAGGACAAGATAAGAGGAGAGAGGAGATGACAAGTCTTGACATGCCGAACCTGCTGAAGCAGTGGGCAGAGGTGAGGGCCCAGCAGGGACTGATCAAGGTTCCACTACATACAGGCTGACCGTCCTCTCCTTGGGACTCAATCCAAATGGACACCTGCCACGGCCACGATGTCCTGAGCAGGAGAAGGAGGAGAAAACGAAAAGATCCCACTCTCAGTCATATGAAGCCATCTTTTTGTACCGTTCTGTTAATAATACTGACCCCTCGTTTCCTCCATGGACTCCAAACAAACTGCTGTGAGCGCTACCTGTAATGTTACCTGGTTAAATCCTGGAGAAATTAGGATTATCCCTAGAATCAGTCTGTTATCAACAACTGGAAGGTTGTATCACTATTGTTTTACAGCGACCTGTGATGCAGAGCAGCCAGGTGATCAATTATTCATATGAATCCAATCTAGTCAGACACTGCTGTGCCAAGTTTCAGTATTCATCCAATATTCAATTTGTTGTCTGCAGTGAAACTTAGATCCAAACACTGCTGAGAAACCCACATTAAAAAATTACCCTCACTGATAAAGGTGCTTAGGTAGTGTAAAAAAGTGAACAGGGATCTCACATTTTACAGGTTTAAGAGGGTGTTGGTGAACTTCCGGGTTCCATAATGACTTGGACAGAATAATAACAAAAACAATGGATGAGATGGAGGCAACAAAGGCTGCAACGTGAGGTCTCCTTTGTTATCTTAATCAGGACACCATGATGTGCAATGTCAGCAATATCTGTCAGCAAGTCCAGAGTAGTTGTATAGTATTGTTTCTATGGTTACCTGCAGTTTTCCATTACTTGATTTCAAATGATGACTGAATTGTTAACGGACATCTTTTCCAAATCATACCGCAGCATGTTTTCCTCTCCTTGATTCTTCCGCCCCTCCTCCATCTTCTTCCTCAATCCACAGCTGAGCTCTTCAGGCTTGGGCCGTTCCGGCCATGCCTGCGGGGTGACGTCACACCTCACCCCTGCGTCCTCCCTGCGTCTGCAGCCCTGGATGCTCTGGCCCAGAGAGGGACACTCACCCAGGAACTCCTCCTTCCCCGTACACCTCACCTGGTCCAGGTGGATGGGCCCTTTGCCCTGCCCAAACACTCCAGCTGCTACCGTGCCACCGCTGTGTGGAGGTAAGAGAGTCAAAGATAGAAAGGGGGAATGACATCATTTGGCTTCATTTGGTGAAATGTCTTCACTATTCATTTCTTTTACACACACATTTCGATATTAACCTGTGTCCAAGCTGCCTGCACACCACGGCTGCGTTGAGGTCATTCCAGCCCGAGTCGCAGATGCTTCCCCAGTCACCATGGAGATACACCTCGACTCGGCCCTCCTTCAGGCTACTGCCACCAACAAGGCGCACCAGCGGACCTGAACAAACACACACAGGACTCTTATATTATTATATAAATATTAATGTCTGTTTGCCTCCACGCTACATTCACCAACAAATGTCCAGTGCCTGTGTTAAATGTCAGTTGTGGCTTGGTGGTACACATCAACTAATAATCTGTGTGTGTTTGTAGGTGTGTGTGTGTGTGTGTTGACCCTCGCTGCAGGAAGCACAGCCTGATTGCCTGCTGTCAACACATGGTATTTAAATCCTCTGCATCAGACAAACACTGTTTTTTACACAATGAGCTAATGATACGGTCCAATAAAAGGACATAAAAGCCACCAACACAAAGGATTTATTCATTCCTCACATCCAATACAATCTGGGCTCCGGCATCTTCCATTAGGCAACAATAGAAATTAGTATTAAGCTGCGGCTGATGCGGCGTACTCGAGTTTTTGTTGTGTTGACTAACGTAAACACTTCACAGGCTCAGCGTTCTGCAGGGCTAGGCCGTCCCTTTGTGCAGTTACAGTATGAACATGTGCAGCAGGGTTGTGCATTATTTTCACTTCATGAGTTTGATTTTACAGATTTTACCGTAGTGGCAAAAAAAAAAAGATCATATAATCATATAGACCCTCTGGTCAACTTACAAAAAAACTTTTGTTATATACATACTTCATCTGTTTGTTCTTCCTGATTATTATTGTTATTATTATTATTATTATTATTATTATTATTATTATATTAGTAGTAGTAGTAGTAGTAGTATTAATATTTGAGAGTAGAGGAGAAGCCATCCAGTTGTAGTCCTCTTCCATCCCAGCAGGGGGCAGTCATACACCAGTCAAAACCAAAACCCTCCAATTACTACACACTTTTGTCTCCTAAATTGACATAAAACAACATTCTAATTTATTCATGGACTTAAATCCTGGTTTTAACAAACTTCTATTAAATATATCTATAAAAAAGAACTTTTAATATAAATGTAATTAAAATGAGTCTGATTGCATCCATGATACAGAAACTCCACTTTGATAAAGGTCCATGTCATCCTGATCTCTCTCATTCTGTCTCACCTGTTGCAGGAGCGATAACTGGCACTTCATTGGTTTCTTGGCTGGCTCCGCCCCGGCATCGCACCCCGACGTCCTCACTGTGGGAGCAGTCAGTCCGTCCCCAGATCCCATGTTGACAGTCCAGCAGGGACGTCTCAGATCCTTCACATTGGACGTCATCGAGCAGGATCACACCAACGCCCTCGCCAAATGTTCCGTCTGCCACAACGTCAGCATGACCCCTACAGGTGCAGAGGAACAGCAGCAGGTGTGTGAGGTCAAGGGCCCCCCTCTGGTCGGGTGAGTCCATCCAATTATCATATATTTATCCCACAACTCTTTAATACATCTTTATGTACTTGATGTCATTGAACTCATCACCCACTCGTCTCACCTGATTTGGCTCAGCATAACAGCCTGAAGTGTGTTAAGTTTAAAGGGGATGATGTCATTAAATACATCACTGCAACGCCTCTGACTTTGAAATTTCAGGTACTGATGTGTTCTTATGTGTTCAAGTGTTTCCGTACCTGTAGCCAAGCTGCCTGCACACCACCTGTGCATGCTGCTGGGTCCAGTGGTCGTCACACACCGTGCCCCAGTCACCGTTATGAAACACTTCCACCCTCCCCTCCCAGGGGTCGTCTCCTCCCACCAGACGCACCACGCCATCTGAAACGTTTGCATTAATACTTTCATGCTGTCCCATTTATAAAGTCCTATGGGACTGCATCTGTATAGAAAATCAATAATGCAACCAGAATACATTTCATAGTTCCAATATGTAACATTTTACACATTAATATTTTATTTTAACGTCAATTATTTATATGTAATATAATCATCTTAAACAAATGAAAACGATTGGTGGCCTCATTCTGATGTTAGTGAGAGTTTAATGATTCCCACACAGTCAGTTTCTATGTCACAAATTAGATGTGGAGGCTACATGTGCTTATGATTTATTGATGTTCATGTGCTATAAATAGCATGTATATGCACATTTCTGAATGTATACATACATGTATGTATTATACCCTTGTGTGAGGGTGTATTTGTGTTTGTGTACACATACGTACCTGTATAAGGGCTGCAGGAGACACCTGCATCCTCCATGTGGTCACAGTTATGCTGCTCCCAGTCGCCATGGGGACACTGATCCAGGAACAGCTCATTTCCTGTGCACTTTACAGCATCCAGCAGGATCGGCCCAGAGCCCTGACCGAAGTGAGCCCAAGACCAGGCCTTGGCCATACCGCTGGAATACACACACAAACACATACAATCTCCGCAATGTGAAATAGAATTGACAAACACCAGGAAACAACTGGGAATCCTCCTTGAAGACTCAGGAGCTGAGTGATGAATGGGAGAAATGAAGCGGCGGTTGATATAGAAAACAGCTATTATTTTTCTCTTTATATGTGTAAGTTGGGACACATTTTTAAAAATGATGTTCATCATTTTGTCTTGTGTCATCCATGATCCTGCGTGTGGCTGTGTGTGTGTTGTGCGTCAGCATGATCTATTATTCATTAGAGATCTGCAGCACAAACAGAGAGTGAGGCTTCTCTGGTGTTTGAGGAGATTCAAGGCAACTGTGGAACACAGGAGACATTCGTTGTCTTTATTGTGACAAATTCATTACTATTTGACACTTTCAATAAAGATGTCAGACACTAAGTGGGATGTTACACCTCCTCTATAGGGACAAGGCTGTCTGTGTAAGGACTGAACACTTTATCTGTTTCACTCATAGTAATATCCAAATACAATAAATCCTAACATTTGATTCCACTATTAGCAGTTGCTTGGCCTGTCAATGACCTAGATTTACAGGGCCTGTTATTCCCTACCTGTCCACCAGGTGTCACCCCAGCATTTCCTGCCTTAGTTTATGACCCGCTCCCTTTTCTTTATCAGATCATTTGCTTTTATACTTGATATTTCCGACATAGCTTTTGCATTTCCTGCTTCTTCTTCTTCGATTTAAATGTTCAACCTGCCAATCTGTATCCTGCCTGTCACTTACTAAACACTGTTTACACTGATGTGCCACAACTCATCACTTTTGGGAAAATTATGTTGGAACAAGGTTTCTGATATGCTTCTGTTTTTTATAAACTGGAGTTTTTTAGGAGATATTTGGCCCTCAGCGTGCTGCAGGCCTTTAAATGGACCCCTATGGATCCCTGTCCTCGTCCTTACAACAACATACAGACTAAGGCTCTATTATAGCCTAGTAAAAATCATATACTGTAAATCCAAAACACTCCGGTTTATAGAAAAACAAAGTCATGTTAGGGTATAAATTTCTTTAAAAAAATCAGATGTAGCCTAACTGTATCTCTGGAAAGTTCAAATATTCCATTATGTCTTTTTGTCCTTCCTCCTTTTTCATTTTTTCTTTCTTGCTTAATTTCTCTCAACATCAGCTCAATGATTGACATTTATTTCCTGTTTTGAATGAGTAACTCATTAGATTATATAGTGTGGTAGATTGGATCATTGATAGCATGAAAACAGATGGAACATACAACATGATCATATACTGTATATACTGTGTATATACAGTATATATGGACATCATGTGGTGGAAATGTGAGGAACTATCAATCTTAATCCCCAATTTACCCGAAGCCCAGCTGTCTGCACACCACCTCTGCATCTCTGTCATCCCATTGGTCATCACAGACAGAGCCCCACCTCCCTGCGTGAAATACTTCCACTCGACCTTCAAAGTCTTCCTCACCTCCAACCAATCGTAGTGGAGGACCACTTCCTGGGAAAGGAAACATGCACAGAAGGGGCGTCATGCTGAGAGGCCAAGATCTCTCTCTCTCTCTCTCTCTCTTTCTTTCTCTCTCTCTCTCTCTTGCTCTCTCTCTCTCCTCTCGCTCTCTCTCTCTCTGCTCAGGTGTGCTCTTGCTCTCTGAAAGTAAAGTCACACCGACCTTCTGGCGGTGCACACATCACCCCCGCTTCGTTTCCATGGTTACAGTCACCGGTGACAAATGTCCTACTCCGGCACTGGCTCAGACTGTTCTCATCACCACGGCAACCCAAACGCTCGTAGTGGAAGAGGCCAGAGCCCGATCCAAACTGTGAGTGCTGCAATGCTGTGCCAATGTCACTGAAAGCAGCAGGTACAGAACGATAAACGCCATGACAGTCAAACGAAGGTACTGTATACAAAATCAACGGGTTTATTTATTCCTACCCCAGGGCCAGCTGTCTGCAGACCACACTGGCATCCCTGTCTGTCCAATGAGAGTCACATATCGCCCCCCACTGGCCATTCAGATAGACCTCCACACGTCCACTACCAGAGGATGACCCTCCAACCAGTCGTGCAGCACCTGAAAGCCAGAGGTCAGAGGTTAATGCTAAGATAAAAACATAAACATAAATATTCAGAGAGTGATCACGATTAAGACTTTGGAGGGCCGTTCCCTCTTCAGAGTTGCCGCATCACTTTTGGAGTTTTGGAGTCCCAGAAAAAGAATGGACAGATTCTCTTGTATGATTTTTTTGGTGTCACATGGTCTCACCCTGGTGGCAGTCACAGTAGGCCCATCCGATGGCCCCAGAGTTCTGTCTGAAGAAGCACCACGGGTTTGACTCTCGGTCTGGGTTCCTGCAGTAGTTGTGGTCCCCCAGCCCTCTGCCTGGGTACTGCAGGACGTAGTCTGGAAACTCTGTCCACTTCAAACAGGGGGCTCCAGAGTCCGTCTGGGACACGGTGCCATTGTAGTATCCCAGCTCTGTGAATCCCTCCGAGCAGGAGAGAGGGACTGTGCAGAGAGAGGGGGAGAGGGAGTAAGTGGATGAGGAGGTACAGATACAGAGGAAAATAGGAGAATAAAGTGAATGAGGAGGAGAAGGATGGCCTGCAGGATTAGAGGACAATGTGGAGAAATGCTGTGAAATAGGGAAAGTTCGGGCAAAGAAGAGGCAAAGTGAGAGAAGGGATGAGAGGAAGTGCTCTTATTAAAATCACATTATCCCAAAGCTGTGGACATAAAGGCTTACATGGCTGAGGCTCACACACTGCATGCCTAATGCATTCGCTCTCACTCATCCATACTGAAAAGTGAAATTTGCCCAACCTAAAAACCAGTCTGACTCAACGCGGCGCTGACCTGCAGTCCGCCCAGTCTACTTCCTGTAATCTTCTCTTTGAAGGGCAAAAGTGAAAGTGAAGGTAAGAGGAAGTGAAAGGAACACGTTGACATGAAAATGTTGAAAATAAGGACATAAACTACAGCTGAAACTTTTTTTTCCATGGAAAAAATGGAATCTCCACTTTTGTTACTTTGGAATGAATATATTTTTTTAAATAGAAAAAGGGAACAAAAAGCGAAAGTGCTTTTATTTTAGGCTTTACGAATGATGTGGTTAATCTCCACCAGAACAGTTTCTCCGTAAATCCCCCAAGCTGTTTTCCTGTCTAAAATATGGATATATATATAGATATATACATATAATACTGTGGTATTGTACAGAGGTATAGTACATATACCTCTGCATCAACACACACACACAAACACACAAATTGTTCAACTAGGGGTCTTAAGCCAAATGGCTACGAAACTATGATTAATGGCACAGGGACTTCAGTAACTAATGATAGTCTTATCTCAGACACACACACACACACACGGCTTGGCTGTCCTGCAACAACAACCGCCCCCCGGCTGCCAGAGAGAGAGAGAGAGAGGGGCGGAAAAACAAAAAGGCACAATAGGGAATCAGAGAAACTAATCCGATAAATGGGGAATAATCAATCAAAAATACAATAGACTACAGCAGAAAAGTAACTAATAACTGAAACTGAGGCGCTTTGAGTAAACTAAATCTATGGGAGGAGTGTGTGTGTGTGTGTGTGTGTGTGTGTGTGTGTGCGCGCGTGTCCCTTTAAGAAGCGCTTGGCGGCGAAAACGCAAAGTGAAAGTAAAGTATTGCTGGTAGATAAAACTCCATTCTTTCTGCCTCCAAATCCTCCGGAAGACCGACATGCGGCAGGACTCGACCGGGAGTTTTTCCGAAACGGAATTCATACTTAGATGTACTGAAACCGAAGATAATACTTAGTCTTCGTATTGGAGAGTCATATTTGTATTCCTTCAGTTTCATTTACTTAAAAACTGAAGTTTGATACAGTATGATGACGTGGTCACTGTGTTCAGCTGCTTTCTTCCTTTTTTTGTGCCAGTTTGGTGACCAGATAACTTTTCAGCTGTTTGAGGAACTGTAGGTCATTTTAGGTAAGTAATGGAGTTTGTTGTGCTCTTTTCAAGTCCCAGTACTGGTCTGGAAAGTCCCCTTGAGATCATTCCCCAAATGGTCTGGACCTGTTGAACAGTGTGTGAGTGTCTGGACTCCTCCCGCAGGTCTAAAAGAATGGATCTGTTTTCTTTTTGCCCTTCTGTGTATTTCAGAAATGGCATCCTGCAGCAGCCTCTTGTTTGAAGATCAGTTTCTGTGTCCCATCTGCCTGGACGTCTTCAGCCAGCCGGTGTCCACTCCGTGCGGACACAACTTCTGCCTGTCCTGCATCGCGACCTACTGGGACGACGCGCGCGTCTGCCAGTGTCCCCTCTGTAAGGTGACTTTTGAAACCAGACCCAATCTGAAGGTCAACACCTTCATCGCAGGGCTCGCTACTCAGTTCACGTCCCTTCAGCTGTCGGAAACCGGCTCCTTCGTCGCCAACCCGCAACAGGCGAAGTCTGGCTGCGCGGTGCTGTGCCACATTTGTACTGATACCAAGCAGGACGCCGTCAAATCCTGTCTGGAGTGCCTCACGTCCTACTGTGACGCTCACTTAGAACCCCATCAGAGAGTGGCCGGTTTGAAGAGACACACTTTAGTGGAGCCCGTGGAGAACTTAGAGGACAGGGTCTGCAAGGAGCACAACAGGCTCCTGACGTTGTTCTGTAAAACCGATGAGGTCGTTATATGCGATTTGTGCGCCAAGTTGCACCATCTGACCCACAGCACGGTTTCTGTCAAGCGAGCGTACGAAGAGAAGAAGGCCTCGCTCGAGAGAACGGAGGAGAAAGCGCAACAGACGATCCACGAAATGCAGAGGAAGGTGGGCGAGCTGAAGCAATCGATAAAACTCAGAGAGACGGACACCCGAGACGTAACGGAAAACATCGAGAAGGAATTAAGCGCTTTGGTGTCCGACGTTCAGAAAAGCCGAACGGAGCTGGTCCGGAGGATCGAAGAGAGGCAGGAAGCAGCCAAAGACGAAGTGGAGGCTTCGATTAAAGACATGGAGGGGGAGATTGGAGAGCTTCAGAGGAAAAGCTCGGATCTGAGGGCCTTACAAGACATCGACGACCATTTCTGTCTGGTAAGCCTCCCTCCACTCAAGTACGTGGTAACACAGAGCAGAGACTGGTCCTCTGTGGGCGTGCACAGCCGTCGCAGAGTGGATCGGATCAGGAAATCTTTAAGCCAGTCCGTGTCTCAGCTCAGAATGCTGCTGGATGAAATGAATGCAGAGATAAGCGGACTGTGCGATGACCCGTCGAGGTCAAACGAAGCCGCTCTGAGGGCGGCGCAGCAGTTCGAGGCGGACATTAGGCTGGATCCAGGCACGGCACATCCGCTGCTCGTCCTGTCCAGAGACAACAAACAGGTGAGATACAGCACCGTCATCCAGAGGCTGCCCACAAACCCCGACATCTTCATCGAACATCTCGCCGTTTTGGGACAGAGGGGCTTCTCCTCCAAGTTCTACTTCGAAGTCTGCGTGGGCGGGAAGACCGAATGGTGTCTCGGCGTGGCCTCGGCGTCCATCAAGAGGACGGGGCTCCTTCGCCGTCCTTACTGTGGACTCTGGGCCATCTGGTTCTTATTGGACAAATTCGAAACCTTTGATTCCCCAAATGTGCCAATTCACCGGGGGAAAGTGGAGAGAGTCGGTGTGTTTGTGGATGTGGAAGAAGGTGAAATCTCTTTCTACAACGTCAAGACTGCAGCCCTGATTTACTCTTTCAGCGAATGCATCTTCACGGAGCTGCTCTATCCGTACTTTAACCCGTGCGATAATGAATATGGTTCAAACTTAGAACCTCTGATCCTCGTTCCCGTCGAACGCACGGTATGAAGGAAAACATGTCGAGGCTGCAGCACTCAAATAACAACAACAACAACAACAGTAGTAATAAAACCTGTGATCCAATGCTGGAAAGTGAAGATTATAGCATCGAAGCAGATTGAGGTGAATGTGTGGAATCATTATTCTGTTGATGGCTTATTTCTTTTTTCCAGCACGTTAATGTTTAATTTAAAACCTCACTTTATATCTTTTTGAGACAGAAATATTATCTCCATATGAACATCAATAACATTACGATTGACCTGGTTTGTGGTCAGGATGGTCTTCCAGCGTCTAAACAAAACAAAACAAACCTCGGAAACTGACTGTCTCGTGTGTGCCTCGGAATACACACACACACACACACACGTGACTGTCTGGTGGGATTCGGTGTGATGGAGCCTGTGTTAGAGGACGAAGCTTAGTGGGGACAAAAAACCCTTGAGTGTGAGTGAAATGTTTGTAAATGAATGTGCAGCTTAAAGGAATTAAATTAGAGAATAAGGAGGAAAGGATTTAGTTCCGAGGTGCAGAAATGGAAACAATGGAGGCTGCGGTCAACATGATGAGATGTAAGAATTTCATGCCCGTCTAAATGTGACTAAAACACTAACATGTATTCCTGAAGATTTACCATAAAACCACAGCAGAGTAGAACAGATGTTATATTGTTTTGTGTGTATCAGTCTGTGTGTGTTGAGGCTCTATTCTATATAGATCAAATGTATTTAATTTAAATTCTATAGGTTGCATTTCCTTGTATTGATTTTGCTTTAATCATGGCACAGCGTGTATTTTTGGCGGTCACTGATGTTACCATTGTGCTGATGATGTGGAGTCTTTTGATTTAGTGCCGTGCGGCCGTCCTGCGATCGCTCCCCCACTGCATTAAAAACCCAGCAAAGTGGATGAAAGCATAAATAAATAGAAATCAAAACACTATTTGTTCTGTAGGTGATGAAAATTTTACAGTCGCCTAAATGAAACTTTTATAAAGTTTATAAGTTTATAAAGTATTATATAACAAACCAGGGAATGTTGATATCCCCGTGTGTGTGGGGCAAAGAAAAGAGACAAGGGATTATTTTATTTTATTTTTATTTTGGTTAT
Organism: Brotula barbata; assembly: GCA_900303265.1. NCBI lineage: Eukaryota > Metazoa > Chordata > Actinopteri > Ophidiiformes > Ophidiidae > Brotula > Brotula barbata. The sequence continues at coordinate 793 of OMNV01009358.1, read as the reverse complement.
TATTTATTTTTTTCTTATATTACCTTATAAACTCACTTCCTGTTCCTGCTCCTCTCATTGTGACTGTACGTGACGAAGATCGAGCTCTTTAATTCATCCCAGCACCCTCAGCCTTAGGGGACACACACACACACACACACACAACACCCTCCTCATTGCCACGACAACCGTACTTTCCATATCGCCATGGGAACACTCAGCCTCCCAGCTCCCATAATCCATTTCCCAGCGACAATGAGTGTTTGACACGGTTCACACTCGGAGGCATGCTGTATGGGGGTGGGCGTGTGGCAACTGACTAGTCCTTACATCTCACACACACACACACACACACACACGATAAATAAATCCAAATTCAAATGCAGTATGGGAGGAAAAATCACCTTTCTGGTGGTTTATCGGGAGGAATGCAGTGTGAAGCTTTGGAATCTTAAAGGTGAAGATTTTCAGATGTATGGCTTTTTTTTGAAAACTGAACAGTTTTAAAGCTTCGCCCTTGGCTCACGATTTTTTATTTCTTTTTCAGTTTATGGACCTGCCGATTATTAAAAAATATTCAATAGGCTGTGAACCATAAATTCCATTAGCTCTCGTTCACAGATCAGACGTAGATTTGGTTATCGCGGTTGCCCAGAACAGGATTAGGTGTTCCAGTTTGTCTGCTGGTGTAAAATCACTTCAGCACTGGAAATGAGCCTGAGTATGGAAGAGGTAGTTACTCCTTGGCAGCGTGGGGGATGCTGCCCCACCCCCCATCATGGTATCCACTTCGCACGCAAAGAAAGAGGATAAA
>OMNV01009357.1:146881-159355 GCA_900303265.1 Brotula barbata | reverse complement strand
TCCCCCCCCCGTGGTGCTCCCTTTGACAGTGTGCGCGGGCGCGTTCGTCTGAGCTTCACACACATGCACAGGTTTCCTTGACAGCGCTTGGATTTCAAATGTTTATTTCTGTGCGTGCGTGCGTGTGTGTGTGTGTGTGTGTGTGTGTGGTCTGACTCATGGGTAACTATTCTAAAAGCAGCCTCCGCTACCTATATTAATGCAAATCCGCAGACAGCAGGATGACTCAAATTTCTCACTTCCTCCTCTAATTCAATTTTCTGTCTTGTCCCTGGAGGCTGGAGCGCCCAGATTAGCCCAGGTGCCGCTATTCCCCTGGTCTCATCAATACATATTCCAAGTGATCGCTCACCTCCTATGTACTGTACCTCCACGCGTAGGGGCGTGTAGCGGTTTACGGCATCCATCTTTTCTCTCTGCGGCGATGGGTCCTTCTACTGTCACTGCAAAAAAAATAAAAAAAATCACTTCATGAATGCGTAATAAGACAAAAGCGTACAGCAAGGACGAGAGTTTTAGATGTTCAGTCCTTCCTCATTACAGTGTCAAATGTTTGTCCTTGCTGTCCTCTCACAATGAATAAATCATCGCCCCGTGCTATTGGAATCGCTGAATAATGAAGCACTTTTATTTCATCTGTTGTGCTAGGCTCGCACACAAAAAAGTGACAAAGTGAGCGATGTCGCAATTAGCAAAGAGGGTGGTCGCGCCGGGCGGAAATCTAATGGACGTGTGGCAATCGGGCGCCGTTAACGAGCTCCCCCGTCCAGACAACCGGTGCGGAACGGGAAAAGTTGCAGCCGGTAAGAAAAAACGGGGGGAAAAAAGTCTGAAAGGGACAGAAATGATGTAAATATTACTTTTAATAATGAGCTGTTGACACTTTGACGCGGGATATGACATGACAGAGATAATGGTCATCTCTGTGACAGCGGCGTGAAAAAAATAGGTGATGTCTTCAAATTACATTCGACGCAGCCGGTCATCCTAAACGCTGCTTTTTTTTTTTCCGTAACCGGGACGAACGAGAATCATTTCTAGCAACCGTCCCTTGCAGATGTACGCATTGTCGTGGCGCTGATGTCACCTAATGAGTTTTTCGGAGGCACCCGGCACGCCAGACAAAGGCAAGAATCCTCTGGCAGCCATCCGGAAATCCAGCGCGTCAGCAACAGGGCGAACACACACAAAGGGCGCCGTAATGAACGGAGGGGGTCGCAAAGAAACGACCTGGCACCTGTTTCCGGCGCCGGTGAAACGTTACCTGGGTCGGAGGAGGACGATCAGTGCAACAGCTCGTCCCGCGCTCGGCGTCACGCGAGCGAGAGCTCAACGTGAAGGTTTTGGTGGGTGTGGAAGGCCAAATAATGTAGATACACAAGTTGGTAATGTGGGAGGTAAACTGGTTATTGAAAACAGCTCATTTAACACACTAGGTCCCACCTGCTGCTATCCCAGGGGGCCGCGCTCCAGATGGCCGCTGATTGCTTTCTCGCAGACCCGAGAACGAAACACGAACGGGCCCCAATTTTCCAGCTCGTGGGTGTTTGTTTTGGATGGTGGGTTTGTGTGTCTGTGCGGGTGGGTGTAGGAAGATTTTGTTTGCCGTGTCACAACATTGCATAAGACTCAGCGAGGAAGCTTAGGGCCATGTTTACCAAACATTTGCAGCCATTTTTAGGTGCAAACGACTGAAATAGCGGCTCTCCGTGTTCACGAGAAAAGGGGAGAGGAGGGGGCGGGGGGGGGCCTCGCTGGAGGGTTTGTGCTTTTTGGTTGAGCCGTCAAAAAATTTTACAGCTTCATTCGTTCGAGTCAATATGTAACACGCAGGCCAAACGTTGTGCTCCACACACACACACACACACCTGGACAGAGGAATCGTGGTTGTCGTACTCGAGTCTCAGTATGGATCCCCATTCGTCTCCGTGTGAAATGTAATGTCTCCCATTTGTCAATTATTCCTCTGGTCTTAAAAATCGATGATGTAACTGAAGTGGAAATGTTACATTGTTCGTTTCAGTGCCTTACCGATTCCTGGAAATCCTGCCTCATCATAGCACGAACGCACGTCCTCCAACCAAATCCACGAACGACTCACTTCTAGCCGTACCGGGAGAGATAAGAGTGAAATTGAATTATTTTATGCCCATTGTGGTTTATTAAATGATATGGATCGGCTGGGGATTCACTCAGTCGATGAATGGAGACAAACGGCTCAACCTGTGTGTTTATCCTCTAGCTGTCATTTTGCCTGCGGTAATACAGAGCGTTTAACACCAGAGGTAAACCTGTTTACATTCAGACTGAGGTGTCGACACAGTAGCTGATAGGAGTTTCTCTGTGCCTATAGATGACGTCCCACTCCTGTCCGAACGTGATTTATAGCTGCTGCTTTGACTAAATGATGCTCGGAGGGGGTAAAAGGGGAGCCAAACGAGCATCCAGGCAGCAAGGACCTCTGTCACTCAAACCGAACCAGTGTCTGTGCAGCTCACCTGTTCATGCAAGCAGAAAGAGCAAGTCTGGAGGAATCGTGATGCCCATCTCAATGAGAGGAGCGGGAACGGGACAGAACGGGAGGCGGGGCAGAGCGGCAGAGGGGAGATGCTGCCAGCTGTAGCATGCACAGAAACATAGGAGGGAATCTTAGATATTAAAGAGCCAGATGGGGCAAAGCCTGGGGAAGACACGACGCTCTTAATGTGAAAGTGGCTACAGGGCGTTTAGACTAAACCGCTTCCTGCATCTTGAGCCGATCAGATAACCACTAGAGAGTATTTATAACAGAACAGTGGTCCTTAACCTTTGTGCTCTCGTCCTGCCTCAGACTCCTTCCATCCACAGACAATCACGACTTTAGTGCAGTTGCTCCTCATTAGAAAGACTCCCATTTCTGTTAAGTCAGACACATCTTTCCTCCCCACCTTTACTGTAAGGAAGCCATGTTACGGTATCATCTCCACCAATTAGCTGCTGCACGTAGTCAGATGATACAACTTCCCATTAGTCTGCTAGATGAAGTACAGTACGCATTTTATCGTCATTATAGAAATAGACAGTCGGTGGTTAGCATGAGTTTATGCCTTTATTAAAAGAATCACGTAGTTGGCGCTATGTGTGAGCCTTCAGGATCATCTCTCCACTCGAGACCAGGGCTCTCTGGCGTGAGGACCCCTCCCTCACTGCAGCCGTCTCTCGTCCTACGAGGAGGATAAAGGCACATTTCATACAGGAAGCGAGGCAGAAAGAATTTAGGTAGCTACTTGGTAATGTTAAAGTAAAGCAAAAGGGACAATACAGAGGAGAGATAAATGACAAATTCAAGAATGTATAATGAAATGACATGTTTAGAGGAGCAGTAGTGGACAAAATGCGATGGAGGATATAAATCATGTGACCTTACACCCCTACAGCTTCGTTCAGTACTCACGTTGCCGGTGACATGGCTGTTCACAGGAGTTTGTGCTGCTTGGATAACACACCGCCGTGGCACAGTGGATGAACACCTGAGAACAGATTAATCCGGTCACTTATGATAACATTTGAATGACGTTTGAGTTCAATGAGGATGAAGTACCGTACCCTGTCCTTTTGAGGGCTGAAGGTGTTTTCATCCACGAACGAAAACATCTGCACGATGAAGCGTTTGTAGTGGCCCGGGTAAGGAAGTCCGGACGAACTGTCCACAGGGACCAGTTTGGTGACGTACTGGTCATCGTAGTACGGACACCTGTGGCCAAGGGAAACCGTAACTCGTACCCGTCTCCGTTCAGCACAGCCACAGGCTTAAACACCATCTTTATTCCCATTTACCCGTTAACCAGAAGGTCCCACTGCGGCACGCTGTTGGGGGTGGGGGTGGAGGTGGCCCAGCAGTGCTCCAGAGTCAGCACGATGTTTGGATCCAGCCTTTCCAGGACAGCAACCTCAACGTAGACCGGCTCTCTTAACACTTTGGTGATTGGGTAATCGGTTGCAGTGTAGTAGGAGCTGTACGCAGCCACCTCTGCAGGAGGAGGAGTTTAAGATTAATACACGAGTAGAACACCGTAGACCGTGCCGGGGAGTTTGTTTTCTCTGGACACCCACCCTCCACGCAACCCTTCGAGTGGCACTGTCCATTGGCCAGCCTGAGTTCCACTCTGAGGGGCCCTGCAGCAGCAACGGGCATGGGCGGAGGGAGATCGTTCACTTCAAACGCCACCGCCTCCACAGCCGCGTCCGTGTATCTGCACTGGAACAGCAACCTGTCGGAACAATGAATAAGCTCAGAACGATGGAGTTCATACAGCTACTGCAGTCGGCCAAGTCGACAAACTCACTCGAAATGGCTGTCCCGAGTGATGGATCCTCTGGGTCCGACCCCGACTTCATACGAGGAGGACATGTAGTTCTCATACACCAGATAACCTTTACCCTCCTGTAGCAGAACGGGGATTTTTGCTCACATTAGCAAATGACAATTATACAATGGACACTTTACTTTTCACAAGCTTTAAATACATCCAAATTATTTATATTTTGCAAATATTTGGGCCTCGTGTACACACAGCTTCCTGCAGCGGAGACGACTGTGCTGATTATGACCCACCACAGTGAACTCCAGACACCGAGCACAGTCTGAGAATGGATAAATTCTCTACACAAGCTGAGCAAAAATACAAAAACATCCTATATCAGTTACATAACATCAATACAGACATTTCTGGGTAAAATACCAAGGGAACACACCTATCCTAAAGTAAACAAATAAATGAATCCACTGCACCAACTCGTGAATATTCAGTACTGTACTGTATATGACCCCAGTTTGAAGATAGTAGCATTACTGGAGTACACAGACCTGAATTGTAGTACCGCACGCCGTGACGGGGAACTGGAAGATGGCGAAGGCCGAGGTTAGACCGACGGGGCCACAGGGGGCATCGTTCGAATCCAGCAGTCTGACCGAATCCACGTCTACGGGGGGCAGAGTGGCGTCCCTGGCGACCACCACCACAAACTGGCCGTCCCTCGTACACTGCACGGTCACTGCGGGTTAAGAGAAAACGGGAAAGTTTCTCTTTTTTTTTTTGTTGTGTATCTACGTCGAGATGTTACGTAGAGAGACAACACACGTACCCGCTTTCCCATAGTAGCACAGCTGCCCGTCAAAGCAGCAGTTGAGGTGTTTACAGTGTTCAGGTGTGACCTCTGGAGCCCCACATTGGATCTTCTCACCCTCCTGTACTTGGCATTTGTCAAAAGGAGCCTGTGGTGGGGGGATCTTGGCCTGTCGCTGAAGCTTGGGAGGAGGATTAGGAAACTGTGGATTCTGCAGAGACGTCCAAGGATGTTGAGCAGAAACATCACAAGCCAACATGACGACAACCACGGAAACACCAAACAGATAGTTTACAAGCCCCATCCTGGCAGTGGGGATCAACGCACACGCCAAAACTGCAAGAATAACTCCCAAATCTCTGACACGTGCAGGATTTATACATGATTGATTACGTATACTTGGCTGAGAGCTCCACCTCTCATCATTAGCAGTCGATTGTGTGCCAGCCCTGCAGAGTTAATCAGTCGGGCCTGACAGGTGGGGCTTATTGTCAGCTGAAGTGCCTGAAAATAAGTCGTTACGTGACTGCTGAGTCAAATATAAGAGATGGATTATTTTCTAGTGGAGGTTTGAAAATGTCTCAGTTGTGAGTTTCAAAACGGAAAAAACTTCTGACGCTCTCCAGCCGAGGCTGTAAAGGGTTTTTGAACCTCCGTGACTCATAGTTTTATGATTGTAGTCACAATATTTTGAAATAAGTGGACCGGCCTGCCACGAATGCTGAATTAAATCCCTTAAGTCCCACAAAAGGTTCCTTAATTTGTTGAGTGCTGGGGGACCGGCTACTCAGATTAACCTCTGATGATGTCATCCCCTGTCCTTTATGTCTGGATCTCCAGTGTACCTGCGCCAACAAATTAGTACAAAAAATAACAAAATGATTCAAATCGGTCCGTTGTGAATCTTCCATCCATTATCTATACCGCTTGTCATTATATCACATCGAGACTGACAACCCACTCACACTCCCATTCACACCTATGGGTAATGCAATTCATCAAATCTGCATGTTTTTGGAGTTGGGAGGAAACCAGAGTACTCAGAAGACACTGCAGACAAAGAGGACCATGGGCAGTCCGGGAATCGAACCCACAACCCCACCACCCCACGGTGCCACCCCATAATGAATCAGATTCAGTTTTATATCCACACGTATTTCATCATAATAATGAATATGAAGCGGATAAATGGCTTAAATGTACAAAATTAAGCAGATTGGTTGCCTATTGTCAATATACAAACATTTTCTTCCTTTCTGTCTCTCTCTGTCTGTCTCTGTCTCTGTCTCTGTCTCAGATGTATGGCCGATACACCCAGGAGCTGGGTGTGTTTGCCAAGGAGGAAGCGGCCCGCCTACGGGATGGAGGCGCTCGGGACGGTTCAGGACTGCGGCGGAACACCAGCGTCCGCAGCCGTGCCGCAGATCTGCTGGAGTACGAGAAAGATCCTTGTGCGAAGTGCCAGCGTAAGTCACCATCACAACAAACAGAAGGAATTTTTCCCAATCCCGGACCCCCTTTAGGTCAAACCATTCCAGAAATACATCAGGCACGCGTTGGCGCTGCATTAGCGTGTTCTCAAGGTCAGATACAAAGTAGAACCAAGCTGTGTCGAACGCCCAGAAAAGAAGAAAGATCTGGTGTGTGGGCAGCTCCAAGGATCCTAGTGCAGCAGATTGCAGCGCTTCAGTAAGCATGAAAGTTGTATAAAAGCACTGACTTGTTAAAGTACACCAGAGTGAGCACCTGACTCAGAGGGAGCAGGAGTGGACGCCATTAAATGTGACCGATCTGTGCAATGACCCTCAGTCACAATGTCAGACAAGGACTGCTCCCTCTGCTGGATGCTAATGGGACGCCGTCCATCTATCTGTGTCTGCGTGCGTGTGAAGATGTTACCTTGGCGGCGTGTCTGTCTCTGATTGCATTTTTATTTGTGTCTGATCAGAACTGTCACACCGTTTCATATCTCGTGTTTCCATATCAGCGCACATAAGGGAGGAACGCTCCGCCTCAGACTTGTAACCCGGAGACGGTCGACACACTCTGAGGCGCAGAAATCATCTCACGACGAGCGAGGGATAATCTAAGATAAAGCGGGCGAGGGAAAAGAGAGAGATGGAGACAGAGGGAGAATGGGTTTGTTTTCACACGTGCTTCCAGGACGGAGCCAGCGTGGCTCTTCTCCAGGATCTGTCTGTCTCTTTGCCCTTGTGACTACTGATCTGATTAAAGCTCCGTAGATTGCAGCATGCTGTGGCTGAAAGCTGCAGTATATCACTCGCTGGCTCTAAGAGAAGCTATTTGAAGCAATGATTTTCAAATTATGACTCAAAGTAATTGTGTGTGTGTGTGTGTGTGTGTGTGTGTGTGTGTGTGAGACAGACACTGATGCTGCGGGCCTGTTAGGTAATGTTAAAAAGGGCCCTCTTACCACTGCTCCCACCTTTTTTTTTTTTTTTTTAAAGATATTCTTCACAATGATCTAAGTGGGCGTTTTAGTGTTTTCCTCTTATGTTTTATGTGTGGGAACGTCATCTCCGTGGGTGAGGAACGATGAGCGTTCGCCTCGCCTCACGACCCACAGATTGCGAACGTGGCCGGCCTAAATGGTCGTGATGGAGACCGGGCTCGCTGTCCGTCGCTCCCATTGTCTTTGTGTGGACTCCAGCCTCAGCCAGGGAGGCTTTGCACATTTGGTGTCTACTTTGTTCTTTTTGTTTACACCGTTCTTCCTAATTACAGCTTGCTGGCAGGAGGTGAGGGCCAGCAGAAGCGGAGAAAATGTCTGGCGTTGAGCGTGATTTAATTATAAAATCAGAAGACATCTGTGAAAGCCACTGAGCCCGTGGATGTGATTGCTAGCCAAGATGCAAATGGAAGTATGACTGCTTTATAGCTGCCAGACAAGGTGTGTGTGTGTGTGTGTGTGTGTGTGTGTGTGTGTGAGTGTAATTATTTGCTCACATTTGTGCGCATAAAGCGATCAAGTGGAATAAAAAGAGAAAATCCTACATTTAAAGCCCAGAAACCAGCAAATATGATCCATTTTATACTCTGTAATGATTATTATTATTAACATTTCATCACAAGATCCTGATTTTCTTTTTTTTAAAATTTTCTGTCATTGTGGAAAATGGTTCACAGACAGTGTTTTTTTTTCCGTTTTTTTTCATTAAGATTTTCCTTTTTACACACTGGCAGTGATTAAGCAGCAGGAAGGCCGGATTAAAACTCCAACAGCGCTAACAACATGCTAAGCACTGTGACCGCTCCAACCTGTTACCATGGTTAACTGAACGCCGAGACACTCCACACTACCCCAGCAGCACACACACACACACACACACACACACACAGCCTGCGTGTACGTGTGTGATCTCATAGTTTGAACATAAAACAGTCTCAAAATATGCGCAAATGGGCTTTGGTGACACAGTTATGGAGATATAAAGTTTTATAGATAACAATATCAAATCATTCCAGCTGCCTGAGATAGAAGAAGAGGAGCAAAGAGTGAGATACTCTTTGAGCGTATACGTTGATTAAATGAACATGAAATAGCAATAAAGTGTGTTTGATTCAGGTCAGGTGTTGCTGAGATGTTTTGTTTTGTTCGTATTTAGTGCAAAGTTTGGTCCCGTCTGTTATTCGTCTCCTCGTCGTGAATCCACCGTTAAAGAACAATAGATAATTCTATTGATCGTGGACATTTTTTGCCCATTATGTTTGCCTGGGCTTCTACAATTTGTCAACAATTTTCCTCCTGAATAACAGCACAGGAGCTTTTCAAAATGATGTCTGTCACGTGGTTTTTTTTTTTTGTTTTTTTTAATGAAATATGGATCTGGCAAATGTGTTAGTGGCACATTTTCAGCTCCTCCGGGGACGGGCTCATCTATGAATGGTCTGGTTGCTGAAGTGAATTCCGGGCTTCGGCGGTGTCCACAGACAAGAGAGGAGAAATGAGTGCAGGGATGCTTCTTTTAGCTGACCCAGCTCAGAGTTATAGATTATAATGTAGTGGTAGAATTTATAACCGTGACCCAGCTTTGTTTTGACGGCGTGTTGTCATTTTGGAGAAAGATGAAGAGTCGCCGTCTCATGGCCTCCTCGCTCTGACCTCTTTTACCGCAACCGGTCTCATTTTTGTTGTGAACGCACCTGGCGTAGACAAAGCACCTCGGTCCACTCGGCTCTCAGCCCTTAATCTCAGCCCTTAAGATCAGGGCTGTGTCTGAGTCGGGAAGGAGATTCATGGCCCCCCCCAAAAAAAAAAAAAAGACTGAAACAGACATGAAATCATCATCATTCTTAATCGTACATATAAATTCTGATGGCGACCCTGTTGTTGTCTTTGGCGAGGCCTTATTGTGAGTATGAATAACTTAAAGTCTAAAAGAGAATCTGTCATTTTCCACGCATGGATAAACGGCAAAATGAGAGCCAGGCCTCAAGATTACACCCTCTCTCTCTCTCTCTCTCTCTCTGTCTCTCCCCCTCTCTCTCTCTCAGTGTGTGCCTCTCGTTGCCAGAAGTTTCTGCTCTCGCGGGTGGGAGAGGACTGGATCTTCCTCATTCTCCTGGGCTTGCTCATGGCCCTGGTCAGCTGGGTCATGGACTACGCCATCGCATTCTGCCAAGAAGGTAGGAAGGAGACGGAGAGAGGGCGGGGCAGACAGAATATGGGATTTTATTTTTTTTTCTTCTCAGCTCAGAGGGTGTGAAAGAATGAATCAAACGTTCATCGACGAGCCGCCAATAACTGCCAACAGGTGCTGTCGGGCATGGAGTGGAGCAGAGGAATCGTTAATATTTAATATGTATGGAGCGACATTTTAACACAGAGTGTACATCTAAGACACGTAAACAAAGTAGATTGGATGAATTGATAAGCAGCTAAAGGCAATGAGATCACAAATAATGTGTAATCCAGTCTCGGTAGATTGAGTTTTCAGATGAAACTGAACAATTTTCACAAATTTTCACGAATTTATCGCTGAATAACAGGAAATTGTGCTCTGTTATTAAAAATAAGCGCTAGAAAGGTGTTATAATATATTTAATATATTTCGTATTTGTTTATGTGTTTTTGTGGTCTTTCTATACATAATATGTATATAGTGAAGTGTATCAATGTGTGTGTGTTTGTGTGTGTGTGTGTGCAGCACAGAAGTGGATGTACGGTGGCCTGGACAGTAACATGCTTCTACAGTACATCGCCTGGGTCACCTACCCTGTAGTGCTCATCACATTCTCAGCGGGATTCACACAGATCCTGGCTCCACAGGCCGTGGGTAAGACACACACGTACACACACACACACACACACACACACACACGTACACGCACTCACACGTGCCGCCACCTCTGAAACATTTTAAGTATATTCATATATATGCGTATTCATAATTCAGGTCCCATCTCTCCGTGGGTATAATGCGATTGGCTCCATAATGCACCATAAGGTCCTTTAATGGTCCCACGTTTGAGGACCCGGGCCGGCGTGAATTCTTGATCGGCAGAAGCAAATCCTCCGGAAATCCGTGAAATATACCTCGGAGAGAACCGCGCGGAGCGCCGTATGAATATCAAACAGACCTGACCCCCCCTAACCCCCTTCCACCGTCCCTGCTCTCCGTGAATCCTTGTGGTCCCGTCCTCCCCTGCCTCTCCCTGATTGCTCTCTCCTTCCCAGGTTCAGGCATCCCTGAGATGAAGACTATCCTGCGGGGAGTGGTGCTGAAGGAGTACCTGACTTTCAAGACGTTCGTGGCCAAAGTCATCGGTCTGACCTGCGCCCTGGGCAGCGGGATGCCCCTGGGGAAGGAGGTAGAGGATCCGTTCATCGGTCACAACTGTGAAAATGACACCTGGCAGATTGCTGATAATTCCCACTCTTTCCCGGTCGGTAGAATTGAATATTTCTGGTCGTTATGGACCTGTTAAAGTCACGGCCGTGCCAATAAAACTGTGACTTACTGCGGATAACACCCATTCAGGGGACGCTCGTGATGTTCCAGTGAGAATCTGAGGAGGATTTAATCAGGAAAATGTTCTGAATGATGCTTCCAGATGTTGAGCGAAGTGTGTGTGTGTGTGTGTGCGCTTTCACCCGTGTGGTTATTAGCCTGTTTGGCTGACATCCTCATCTCCTTCCCCCTCCTCGCTCTCAGGGCCCGTTCGTTCACGTCGCCAGCCTGTGCGCCGCCCTCCTGAGCAAACTCATGGCTGCTCTGTTCGGGGGAACATTCATGGTGAGCATTAAGGCGACACGGACACACCATCACGCAGGTTCCACACACATCTCTGTTACTGTGGTAACGCTGTGAAAAGCTGCGATTAGTGACCTCATCCAAGTGTCAAAATATTCGACTAATGTAATCGGATTACTTTCAGCCACTTTTGCCCCACCTCTCGTTCACACAGTGTTAGAGAGTATCTCGTTTCGTTTTTTCACCAGTTGTCATTTTTGTGAATTAGCATCCTTCGCTCGAGAAGAGGAGAGAGAGAGGCGGCGTGAGAGGCGTTCGGCATGAGGGTGCTTGGCAGACATTTGTTTATTTTAACATCTAATCCTGCGAGTATTTGCTATTTTTCCTTTGTAATAGCAACAATTTTTTCTCAGTAACTGTAACCGAGTACTTTTTTGACATTAGCACAATGAAACACAAATCTCGTGTGATGTCATACGTGACACCCGGCACACAAATATTTATGATCCAGAGATAATTTGAGGCTCGTCGTGTGAGTGGATCATAAAGTCTTGTATTGTAGTGAAATGTTTTGGATATATTTCTCTGTTTACAGACGATGAATGCAGAGAGAGGTGGAAGAATGTGAGGGACAGATGTTTGTTTACAGAGGCAGATAGTTCTGTGCCGGTCTAAAGTCAAACCCGGTGTTGCCCTGAGGAGTTTATGCACTCGGGCTCTTCATCGTGTGTGCCGCCTCTATTCTTCCTCTCATATAACGGCTAAAGCAAACCAGTAAACACACTATTTTCCAGTGCGTAAGATTTGAGTGCAGGATGAACTATAGTGACCCTTTAGAATTGCCTGGGTTTCCTATAGGAAGGACCCCCCCACCCCCCACCGGAACATGAGCCACGATGGAGAAACCAGGTTTGATGGGTTTGACTCTGAGGGGTCTCCAAGGTTTTATCTGTCAAATCAGATTCCATCATCCTGATATTTCTCAGCTTTCATTTTATGGATTTTCATCAGAATCTAATGAACGCTGCATCAAAAATTCTCCACTCCTCGCGAAACACACACACACACACACAAACACACACACACACACACACGCACAGAGTTGCGTTGTCTCAAGTCTTTCAAGTTTGTTTGACTTTCTGCCATTCCTCAG
>OMNV01009357.1:113338-130389 GCA_900303265.1 Brotula barbata | reverse complement strand
CATATCATTATTAGAAACACACTTCAATCATGCTGCACACTCCAGTAAGGGACAAAAGACGTAAGAGCAGTGTTTGGATTTCACACATGACATGTTCAGATAACCTGTTGCTACACACATCCCTGTGGTTTTATCTTGCGACTCAAATAGGATGTTAGGCAACATAATTATCTAGGATCATAAAAAGAGCAGCGTGTTTGAATAATTTTGGAAAAAGTCAAAATGTTTCCGCAGTGAGGTGGATCATTTCACGCTGACTTAACAAGCAATCCTGCTGCATCTGTTTTCAAGTTTTTCTGAGGACACTTGCTGTGACAAGCAGGTGGGGAAAGAGTGAGGAAGCAATAGAGGGAGGAGAGGGGGGGAGGGACATGATTGTTTTCTAAGTCCTTCCCTCAAAGACAAAAAAACAAAGTATCCTCATTGAGGACTGATCTGAGTCTGCCTCTATGGCATTATTGTCAATGACTCTCCAGAGCCGCCAGCAAAGCCCATGCTTTGCCAAAGGGAGGGGGTTGGGGCAGCAGCATTAAATTAAGTCTTCAGTCCTTGTCAGACTCCTCCTCTGCCTCACGGAGCCAAGTGAAGAAGGCGGTGACCGATTTCAAGGCCACCCCTTTGCCCGTTTGCTCCGCAGGGTCTTTGCTGGATTCCCATTTGTAGAAGGCCTCCTCTTTAATGACATCCTCATCGTACAAGGTGTCAAAGAACATCCGCAGCAGGTCTACAGACAAAGAACACGGAGGTTAGCAGGGACGATTCAGCGCTGGTACTCATAAAACCTTTTGGCTTATCCTACTGCATTATGATCAAGCGGTGGCTCCTGAACCAGCACCCGTACCCAGGCTCTAAAGACTCCCAAATCAGCAGGGTTGAGTTTGTGCAGCTATGCGGGGTGTTACAAATTGAAATGTATTCCAGGGTGTTTGCATTGTAAGGTATTGGTTAGTCTGTCCATCCATATATGTCACGCTTTAGCAGACGGCTCATGTCAACGCTGTGGAAGCAGGATACTCACTCGCTGGCTGCTCCATGTGCACCATCAGAGCTTGGAGAGCATAAAGTGCTTGTAGCTCCTTCTGCTCATCACTCAGGTATCGCTGCAACAGACTGGCCCTTTGGCTGATCTGCCCCGCATCCACCTTGTGTGGGTTGTCGCCTGAAAGGAGGTTTGCTCACGTAAGCCTCGACTTGCAATGCATCTTCACGTTTAAACATTCTGAATGTATAACTTAATGGGTCAATTCGTGAATCATACTTACTTATGATGGCAAAGTGACACACGGATGCCATTAGCACACGGATAAACAGGTTGGAAGTTGTCTGTGGTTCATCCAAGTTAGCCTTTATAATAAGGAAATCAGTCAGATGTGGATAACCAAAATTAGTAATTGTGGATGGCTCAATTAAGACACTGTGGCAAATGTATACTTCATCATTGCTGCAACGCACCTCTACCCAGTCTCTGATCCGCTGGTTGTTGGCCTTCTCTTCGAGGAGCTTGTCCAGCTCTTTACGTAGCTCCTCTGCACTGAGAGGCTTCTTCTTACCAATTTCCTTGGACTCGGTCTCCTCCCCAAGTGTGAACTCCACATTCTAACACAGATCACACAGATGATTGAAGACAAATTCCAGGTAGTTCCTGTGTATGTAAAATCTGGAGCAATCGTTAACTGTCTGAAACCACTTTCTCTCTCTCTCCCCTACAGACCTGGTCAGTCACAAATTTGTTGATGTCCTCATCCTTCGGCAAGAAGTCACTCCAGCTGAGCCCGGCCTCCTTCCACATAGTCCCAACTTTCTTAGGAGTCTAAAGGGACAAGATGCATTAAATACGGCTGATTAGACTGTGAATCTACACTAAGATGGTAACCTCCAACTTAACTTAACTCATAACAAATTTATTTTGAAAAACTGGGGAAAAAAAGATCAGCCAAGTTACACCTTTCAGACCAGACTTTGACTAAATGTGGTTATAAAAGAGAGTACCTTCTTTGATGTTTTCCTTTTTTCTTATAAGTACTTTAAGTTAATCTCCCAATTGCTTTTCTTGTTTTTAGATTTTCTTTGTAAATGTCAAGTACAAACTTATTAATTGAACCTTGTATTTAAAACCTAAGAAGTAAAAAAAGAAGGATTTTTGTGAAACATACCATTCCTTTGCAGAGCAGAGTGAGGACCTGTGCCAGCAAAACACCAGCCTTTTCCAGAGGCAAAAGAGGCTTAGAGATTTCCCTAGACACACAAATCAACAGATTTGACTTACAGACACTGGAATTTCGTTCAGTTACGAACAGACCCCCTTCATATCTTTAAGGATACAAATGAGCTGTCCAAGCAACCACAGCTAGCATACATGCTTACTGTGTTATAGATTAAAATGTCCTTCCTTACCTGAAGAGTTGTCCCATAGGGATGCCTCCTTCATGGAGCATGGGGGTGATGAGCTCTCCCAGGTAGAGCCAGATGTGAGGTATATCTATGGCCATGTCGTCTGCCACCTCTAGGATCTCGTGTAGCCTGCGTTCCCAAAAAAAAGAGCAACAAATTTGCACTTCACACACACACACACACACACTGATTTTAGGCTGCTTTACTGAAATCTAACAAGGATGCTAAGGAGTCGACCATGTTGAGGAAGGAGAATGCCATGTGAAACTTTTTTCATTTCAAATGCTCACCCTTTGTAGTATTGCTGTGTGGCCAGCGTCCCTGCTTTTATTAATTGTTGCAGCAACAAGCCCAAGTGCTCCCTCGTAATGGTGCTGCGCTCGAGCGTCGACTCCACACCTATCCGCACAAATACGTAGAGCAGCGAGGCACTGTTGAGCTCTGCCACGCACTGCAGCGCTTCCTGTAGGACAAAAACAAAAATACGCTGGTTGTCAGCGCTGTGGCATTCTCCAAGGAATTCCCCATCACCTCTGCTTTTGATGCAAGTAAAATTCATAACTGATGCAGCGGGACACACGCTGAGCTTGTACCTTCAAGTCATTGATGTGAAGGTATTCTTCGATGATGGCCTCTGACTTCTTCTCAACCTCCGCTTCAGTCAACGCAGGTTTAGACAGGGGAGGGGTCGGGGCGTTTTCTCTTTTAACTGCTGGAAAAGTGATGATACATGCCCAAACTCATTCATACATCCGAATATCATTCATAAAATTATATTATTATCTTTAATCCTTCGGCTGGTTTAATACCTGTGGGCTCTTTGCTTGGAACCCTGTCCCGGCTTCCTCTGTCTCGGCTTCCCCTGTCCCGGCTTCCCCTGTCTCGGCTTCCCCGGTCCCGGCTTCCTCTGTCCCGACTTCCTCTGTCCCTATCGTCAGTCATGCTGGCCACCCGACGCACGGGTTCATTGGTAGGCCGACCGTCCCCTCCCCTTCCACGACGTTCTTCTGACTCTCTGCTGAAACTTCGCTTACTGATAGGGTGTTGGCTGCTCCTGTTGTCACGACTTTCCCGTCCATCACCGCGGTCAAATCGGTCAAACCTGTCCCTGTCGCGATCACTCCTGTCCCTGTCTCCGCCTCTCTCACGACTTGAGCTAGACCTGTAGGGTAGCGAGAGACAGAATTTAATCATACTGATGTGCCATTGATTCAGTTGTATCGTTACAAAGCACAGTTTTGTGTTTGTAGTGTGACCACTTGTTTTGCACCTGAGAGCAAATTCCATCAAGAACTTTTACAAAAACCTTTCCATACAGCCAGTAAAAACTTGCATGTCTTGGAAGTGGTCATTAACATAAATTTAGAATGTGTGATAAATTCATCATTTTGGTGGAATAAAAATGTCATGAGTGTAATCTCTTTTATAGTGTGGCTTTTTTGATAATTAAGGATCAGTGCAACAGATGGTGCAAATGGCACAAAGAGAAGAGATTTTAATATGCCCTTAGTAAAATATACTGATAATTTTAGAGCATACATTCAGTGTGTGGTGGACCACATTTTGACATGTGACCATTATCACATTTGCAGAATACGTGAATAGGAATTAGTGTCACAGTAGTCCATGCAAGGAGGAATAGTGAAGGCAAAGACATGGAGTAAAGCAGAAAAGAGTTATAAACGAAGAAAACAGTTATCGTTAGGAGAGAAATTATTTGCAGCTCCCAAATACCTCTGAGGAACTCTGCGATCAAAGTCCGCGGACAACAATGAACCAGACTGCTGCAAGGCTGAGAAGCGATTGAGGGTGCTGGTGGCTGGACGGCCAGAATCTAAAGAGAGAAAATGATTAGCAGTCCCAACTACTAAGACAATACCACATGGTCTGCTGGAAAGCATGTTTTACCCTGCTCTCCACTTGATGGTTTTGCTCCAGTTCCTCCACTGCTGCCCTTGCCCCAACTACCCCACATGCCTTTGCCCCCTGGAGCCAACAGTTGGTTGTTGAAGTCCAGGGCACCGGGCTACACACAAAACAAAACAAAATAAAAGAAAAATAGGTTAAATCATTGAAAAGTACAAGTTTTCACTCCGAATGGAGTGAAAAGGTAAGTGAAAGCTGGAAAAACACACATTCCGGCTTTTTAGCAGAAGTGCTGACGTGACTATTTTCTTACTACGGTTTGAGTGCATGTTACACTTCAAACACTGTATTTGACAGTCAGAAAAAACTGACCACTGTAAAAAATTCAAAGTGCTGCATAGTGGCAGTGTACTCTGATCATACCTTGGTGATCTTGGAAAGGCGTGTGGTATCAATAGGTCTGTTCTTGGAGATGGGCACGGTGTTCCAGCCCTCATCCTGCGCCTGGTTTGATCGGCCACCTCCTGGGTTGTGTGCACCCCTGCCACCCATGCCCCCACCCATCCTGCCGCCGCCTCCTCCACCTCCTCCGTCCTTCTTAGAGAGGATCTGCTGTTGCACTTTGAGTTGTTCCCTGTGCTCCTCCAGCTCTGCCTCCTTGTGAATCTGGTCAATTGTTTTGGGGCCCTGGTCACCTCTACGAGGCACCCAGTTACTCTACAGATAAGACATGGAAAGGGGTTGACTCATTTTATATTGTCTGCATTGTGCAGAATGCTATGGAAGATAAATTCACCAATCAAGTGAGGGGAAAAAAAGTGAGGGAAACGTGTGAAAATGCACTCCTACCCTTCTGAGGTCCAGGACATCCTGCAGCATGAAACGAATTCTAGATGAGGTCTTTCGCTCCTTGATGATTTTGTCCATCTGGTTAAAATACTGATCCATACGGGGCTGAAGGGGACAAGGAAAAAAAGGAGGCTCTTTGAGAGATCGCAACAAATCGTTGGTGTCCTCCATATCCTCAATCCAATCATTGTTAATCACTTTCCATGCATCTGTGTGTGATAGTGTGTTTATCCTGTTGCCTGGTGTGTTTTTTTTTCTTTTTTTTTTACCTTGGCCTTCTCAAAGTCCAGGTCCTTCCCAATTGTGGAGAGCAGCCTGCAGAGGCACTCCAGAGACTCTTCATCGTGATTCTTGAGTAGTTTCACTACACAGTCATGCATGATGGCCTCCGTCAACATCTTCAGCTTGAAGAGCTCACCAATGAACTTTATGTTACCCAGTGAACGGCGGCGGGCCTGATCTCTTGAGGCATTCAGCTCGACCTTCAGGCGTTCACGTTCCTCTAACTGAGGGTAGATACAAATGAACACAAATGATGAATTTGGCCAAAGAATGAGAATGAAAGGCTGTGACTGTGACAAAGACAATGTTACTCACATCTTGGGCAGCTTCCATCTCTTTCTGTTTCTTCTCAAAAATCTCATCATCATCCTGGTCTTTCTCGAACTCCTTCTGGCAGCGATTGAGCAGCAACTTGCGGAAGTTCACAGTGATTCCTGGCTTGTCTGTCGTGGGGACTTTCAACTGGGGAGGACAAACAATGACACCATTTCACAACAAGGCAACATAGACAGTATAAAAAATGATCATAACGTTAATGACTGATCAATGTCAGCTCCTTCAGTTCCTAAATCCCATCACAAGCAGTCAGTGGCCCAGAGACATGGCACAAAATGGTAGTCATCCTTGGAGCAAACAGTAAAAACCTACCCCCATAAGGCAGCGGCACATGTTGGCATAGGCCACAGAGAAGTTGGGCTCTGAGATGGCCTTCTCAAAGATGAGGTCAATAGTTCCTTTCAGCCTTTCCTCCGTGTCTATCGTCAGCTCCATCACCTGCTTCATCAGCTCCTGAAACTTCTGAGGAGTCAGCTTGTTGAGTATACTACGTAGACGTTTGAACAGCTCTTGTGTCTTGGCTTGCTCAGGGTCATCTTCTTCCACGCGAGTAGCCTTCTTGGCTGTGGGCTTCCAGGCCTTCTCGGCCTTGTTGAGCTGCACATCATCATTGAGGGACATGCTGGTGATGATCTTCCTGTGCTCTTTACGCTGACCCTGCTGGGAACGGCGTGGTCCAGGGGGCTTAAAGTAAGGAAGAAAAGCACATATAAAAAAACAAACAAAAACATTGTCATGGACGAAGACGCCTGAAGAAATAGCTGGACAACTAAGGATAAAGCAACAAAGACAAGTGATGTTGACAAAACCTCAAATATCACAAAAAGCTTAACATTCACCTGCAATGCTCTTCAAATACTGCTAACACTACCCATCTCATCTACCCTATTTTTTCAATCTCTCTCAACTGCATCTGGCTCAAAAATGACCAATCTAAAAATCATTTAGTCTCCATATGTATATGTCCTTTCAGTGACACAAATACTATATGAATACTATATGAATTAAAAACTGATTGGATTATCGTCAATACAATCATGCTCATGGACAAGGAACTGGATTTCTTTTAATAAGCAACCAGATGTTCAGGTAACAAATTGACTTACTGGGCCTCGTGGTCCTCCAACCGATCTGCTCCCAAGGTTCCCCAAGTATGATGGAGTAAAATCAGGACCAACACTCATCAGCCGAGCTGGGTCAGCAGGCCGTAGAGGGGTCTTGTTCACCTACAGATACAGAAAGACAAAAATCACCTTTGTGTCAATGAAAATACAATTAAACTATGTTCATTGACAACTATTGTACATTAAGGTCATTGGATATGTGCAAACTATCTTCAAATGACATCAGAAGCTCTGTCATTCTTTACTGCAAAATCGCCCACCTTGTCCAGAACCACATCACTGATCACAGGCAGGCCTTCAGGTTTGTTCATGCTGGCACTGATAAATTGAAAGCCCAGCAGGAACTCCCTGTCGTACCGCTTCTTCTCTTCTGGGTCTATCGGCTTCCATTGTTCTGAGAGATGTGAGAGGTGCAGATGATTTAATACGGAAAACTTCATATTTGGGCAAATATATAACACGAAATGCCACAGGTTAGCCTTCAACTACACACAACAACAATTCTAATTGCATCAATTATGAAGACGGAATCACACTATACCTTCTTTGTACTGGTATTTCTGGTCAGTTGGCTTAGGTGTGGCTTTAGGTCCATCGTGTTCTGCATTCTGCTTGTCCTCTTTCTCCTCCCAGGTCTCATCTGGAACATCAGCGGGAGGTTCAGCTGGAACAACAGGGACAGGCTCAGCCTGAGTGGATGAGGGTTCAGAGACAGTCTTTGTATCCTGATCCTAGGGGGGAACAAAAAAAACAAACAAACAAGACAATTATAATATTTTTATTATTTTAACAATAAATCACAATAAAACATGACTGTAATATATTATCTTATATATAATAATTCTAGTAATATAATCTTAATAAATTATTGTAAAATCCTATTTTAATAACATGCTATTACTGTAGTGTTCAATTGTAGTGAATCTGTTGTGTTCTGAAGCCAATCGCTCTAAATTCTACTTTCACTACTGCCAGACACTTTGTCCAATGTTCTTGAGTTTTTATTTTTATTTTCCATTCCATCATCCATGCTGACTCGCACACACCTCTGTGAAGGCATCCAGGAGGTCTCCAATGGCCTCCTTTTTGTTAAGCTCCTTCATGTTCCTCTTCCTCTTTGGCACAGACGTAGCAGCTGTAAAAAATTAATTATTGGTTATAAACTAACAATAAAAAGATAACAGCTCAACTGTAAAATGAGACAACAGTCATGTCTACTAAACCTACCTTGCATAGTAGTTTCTTCTGTGGAACAGTCAACAGAGGCAGCGGGGGCATCATCGTCATTCTCCTCATCTTCATCATCATCTTTCTCATTCCCCTCTTTCTCCTCCTTCTCCACCTCTTCCTGGGCTGGTGTTATCACTTTAGCCACAGGTGTGGATTCCTGAGATTGCAAGGCGTCAGGCTTGGCAAGGGGTGTAGTGTCAGAAAATGCCATATCCTCAGAGAGCTCGTCAGAATCCTGAGGGAGGCCGTTTGAGAGAAGTGGTGCTGCTGCTTGAACCGGCGATGACTCGTGGTCAGAGCTGGGGGCAGCATTCTGGGTGAGTGGAGCAACAGGTTCCTGCACACAGACTGGAGGCGGGATGACGGACTCAGGTGTAGCTTCTGTCTCTGCCGGTGGGTTAGGATCTTCTTCAACAGCCTTGTAAACAGGGGTCACTGGTGCTACGACCTCAACTGCAGGTTCTACCTTTGCGCTCGACACTTGGTCCTCCTCTTCCAATTCCTTCACTTCCTCCGTTTTCTTCTCCTCCTTTTCTGGTACATTCTCGGACAAGATAATCGGTGCCTCCTCCTCCTGCTCCTCCACTACTTCATCCACCTGCTCCACTTCCTCCACCTCCTCCACTTCCTCCACCTCTTTCACCTCTTTCACCTCCTCCACCTGTTCCACCTCCTCCTCCGAGGCCTCTTGGTTTAATGAAGGACCAACAGGAGCATCCACTGTATCACCAACTTCAACAATAGTTTCAGCACTAGGAGGAGGAGACGTTTCCGTCGGAGGAAGCGGAGCGGGACACTGTTGATCTTCTGTCAGGAGGGGTGGCATTTCATTAACCAATACGGCTGCTACAGGTTCTGTGGGTAACTTGGTAGGTGGTAGCACCTGGTTGTCCACTTCCTGTGTGGGCTCAGCCACAGGCTCTGGGTTTGCTGAAGCAGGACGAGGTGGATCTGAGTCAGCATTAGCAACAGTCTCCATTTTTTCATCTGAGGGAATAAAATTCAGATAAGTCAAATGCTAACAAATAACATCACTTTGCATTTTGTTTTGTGCAAACCACAACTCAGACATGGACTCACCTGTTCTTGTCACTGTGGTGACAGGCTGTGTAACTTCACCATTTGTCTGGGCAGGACTACCATCAGATATGGAGGACTACAAGAAAAAAAAATCATGTTTGGAATCTCTTGAATATTCATTCAAAGCACATTCAATTCAATTGTAAAGAACAGCCATAATAAACTATAACAGCTTAACAGCAGATTTTATTATACCCAGTGCAAGTTTTGTACTAGGCCAACTTGAGACTCTGGTACAGTGTGATCCGTCAGGAGAAAAATAAGTTGGGGCTGAAGTGTAAATTAATCCCAATGCAACATTGTTAGTCTCCTTTGATCATACAAATGTTGTCTAAAAGGGTAAACAGCCACCATTTCAACTTACAATAAATACAACACATGATCTAGGTTCTTCAGCAAAGAAGCTTGTGTCTGATCAGCCATTGAATTAGTCATTAGAAACAGGCCTGCACAATATGACCAATGTCTTACCTGGGGGGGAGTCGGTGTGGTGGTGGACCTTCCACCTGCCATTATCTCCTCTGTGATATCTCGCCCACCCTGATTGGGATCTCGTATTCTGATCTATCGAGAGAAAGGACAAGTGTTGGGTGAGGTTTCTACTCAAAATGGAGCAAACAATTAAACACATCGGTACGAAACAATCCTCTCGCTGCTGAGCTACGGCTGATCCTCAAATACCATTGTTGTTGTGAGGTGAAAAGGAAAGTTCTACATGAAGCAGACAATACAGTTTCTCTCCATTCATTATTTTTACAGTAGGCAACAGGGCCACTATGCTTTTGTAGTGACATATTACCGGTTTGCGCTCCCTCTTGAGGGGCCCTTGTGACTGTGCAGGTGGTTGCTGGGGAGGTGGGGCTTGTTGCTGTTGCTGGGCGGGGTTGATCATGACCGGTGTGGGCTGGACAGATGCCGAGTACTGCGGTTGAGCAGGGTAATATGCTCCTGCTGTAAGGTGAGAAACAAAGAAAACAGTTATACTCAAACAACTACTAAAGTGCAAGAGGGATTGTAATGTCTGCCAACCAGGAATTCCTGTAGGGACTAAAACAAAAAAAAACAAAAAAAAACAAACACACAACAACAAAACTTGGGGACCATGTGCATACATGGGGGAGGTGTTTGCTCCACTCATTTCAGCAAGGGACAATTAAGTACGTAGCCAACACTTTCTGGCCTACTGGCCAGCACTCGAATCAGCATGTCCACATTGGGAGTGGGCAAAGTTACATCATGGTATACTATGAATTTTGACAAAGGCATAGATTTTTTTTGGGCTTCAGACTTTTGGCAAAATGCATTTTTTGCTGAAACAAATGTAGGTTTGCATGCCAAAAGGAAAGGGGGTGATATGACTTAGAGATACATCACTTCAACTCATGCTCCATCCATAATTAAGAAATGTTTGGTTTTTAAAACTGACGATGAGCAGAAGAAATTAATGAAGGCAGTGCAAGAATATATTTAATTAAACCAGCATTATGTAATTATTGGAGTTATTGTCATTTCTCTACAACGGGCGATCATTTCTCCCAGTTTCACTTGCGTTCTCAGAACTGAGGAAGCCTGAAGTTTTGCTCCTCATAAGTCCAAATGCACTCAATTTAACCCTTCTTGGATAACCGCATCATGGATGACTGAGAATCTTTACAGACACATTACTTGTATAGTTTTAATGTTTTAATCACTAAAATTGCTGAGAAATGTATTTCACTGCATGTTTGGAGTACACAACAAATATCTGTGACAGTCCCCAAGAGAATCTGTTGAAGATGTACCTGAAAAGACCAGGAAATACAGAAATTCCATCAGTATCAGAAATCATTTAATGAATCCTGGTGTACCGCATCTTATGTCGGACTTGTGACACTTTGTTTTCGCGTAAATGGGAAAAAAAAAAAATCACATAATTGCTACATGTGGAGGGTGTCACACTGATGCAACGAACTTTTAAAATATGTAATCCAGTCTCATGGTTGAAATAATTGACCAAATCCATATCATAGTGGATGTCTGACAGTGGTCGTCTTTACAGCGGTTATACTACTCACGCAATACACTTTTAAAAATCTAGTAACCGTCTACAACATCACAGTTGCACAAGCACGACAATCTGAAACAGAAATGCCACAAAAGCCTGCCGACCACCAACACACAAGCACACATTCTACTCACCGGGGTAGCGCTGTGAGGTGAGAGGAGCACCGTGGAGAGAGAGACGGCCGTTCTCTCGCCCACTCCCTCTCCCCCCACCACCCCTCCTCTCCCTCGCAGTAAGAGAGGGCTCTGAACCAACGCAGCAAAGGAGAGGAAGGGAACAAGGTATGGGAGAGGGCGGAAAAAGAAGGAGGGAGGGCAGGAAGAGACAGATGCAGAATGAGTTAATGAGGGGAACCAGAGGAAGCAGGGTGTTAAAAAGGTCCCATGAAATGAAAATCATATTAACCACATTGTTATCGTCTGTGTCTTTGTCCAAAAAAAACGTGTATATATTTTTGCATGTCAAAAGCAAAGGTTCTCTGCAGGTTTGCAGCAGCTCTCATAGATGTTCCTGTAAGATGTATGCAAGACTTTTGTTATTAATTTTACAGTCAATGTCCTACATTTACAACTCAGTCAAATTTGAATCAAAACACTAGCTGTTCGATGTGGACACGTGATAAACAACGACATGTGAAAATTACAATCCCAAAGCATTTCATGGAACCTGTGAAGCAGGTAAGGAGAGACTGCAGATAGACAGAACAAAAGCAGAAATTAAGCCAGACCTTGTGCAAGTGGCCATTCACTACATCAAGATGTATTCTGACCCAGAAAGACATTATACACACACCAAACAGCCAGGCACAACTGAGAGACACTCAGCTCTACCATATGGGCAAAGAGGCACACGCAGATAAAGGTTTTTTTTTAATTAAAGCTATATCTTGAGGTTTGGGTTACTGGTACTTGCAAGTGAACACAGTTTACACAATCATATTTTGCAGTTGTTAGTGTTGAGCAAAACCCCTTACCATAAGCAGAGTACTCAGCAGGGCTTGTCCCTGGGTAGAAGCCAGCTGTACCACTGGCCACAGGATACTGCTGAGTGGGTGGCATGTACTGGGGCCGGTACTGCAGGAAAAATGACATCAAATAATAAATAAATCCAAACTTAATTAAAATGGAGAGATAATTCTGTTCACCTTCAGTTAGCCCTAGTAGGGATAGAATTACATTTTATTGTTCTTGTCATAAGTCATTTGTGCATTTTGCATATCATAGACAGCTGCAATAAACAATTAAATGAGTAAAGTCACTGAGGTTAACAATTGTCTGACCATGGAAATGCAATTCTCTTTCCCCGTCTGTTCTATTTGATGACACCCGTGTAAATGAAGTCATTTCAGCTAAGCTCCGCAGATGCATGTTGGGCCACGTCCAGATATTAATCAAAATGCGTCAAGATGGTACAGCAAACATCTTCAGGTTATAAACAATGTCGCAAAAAAGTTCAGAAATAGCTGGGAAAAGAATTTCTCATATATGCAACTAATGCTTCAGTACCATCATACAGCAAGCAAAATTGTAAACCAACCTGTCCAGGGGGGATGAAGTAGCTCTGAGGGGAACCGGGGAAAGAAAGCTGCTGCTGGGGAATCATCATCATTTGGGAGCTGGTTGGATAGACATGAGTGGGTCCGACAGGTCGTGGGCCATTATTTGACTGGACCCTTGGAGCACTGTTGGCCATTGCTGCTCGGTTCTGATAGTAACCCTGCAGGACAAGTGAGGGCGAAAGGAGGAAGTGAAGAACATGCATCAGGTCTGGCTTTTGTGAGTGTGTGCGCGCATCTAGTTCTGTACCTACGGTAGCTCTCAACAGTACAAAAACACATGGCAGTACCAGTTGGGCTTTCTGCCATCAAAAATTGTGAAATTGTAAAAGAGAAAAATTGGCGCATGTTGTACCTTCTCCTTAAAATGACTAAAAATAGCTGCACCTGGCTTCTAATTTTTTGCCTGATCTAGTTTTGTTAAATATGTTGAATCGGTAAATAAAGTGAATTATGTGGCCAAATTCTCTGATCTTTCTTTTTTATACATATATATATCTATCTATTTTCTTGCTATCAGTATTTTCTGTCAGAAGCCTTCCCATATCTCCTGTATGAGCTCACTCACACTCCACCTACCCACAGCAGGAACCAGTGCCAACTGCCAATGTGTAAGGCAAGTTCAGTTATTGGGTTACACAAGAGTGTAAATTGTATTGAATTTCATTTCTCCCTTCCCCAATGGCTGTAGCGAAAGATATAAAAGGGTGGAGGACGAAGAGAAAAGCAGTTACCTGTAATGCTCTGTATCCACCCTTCAGCCGCAAACATATGAGCAGAGAGCAAGAGAGGACGTGAGATTAAGGTGAAAGTGGGGACAGAGACAATATGGACGTTTGAGAGTTGTCAAACGGACGACGGTGATGAGCAGCAGTGTATCTCGCAGCCATAATTAGCAAGTTTAACACTATCTGCCAGTGCTACATGGTTCAGGCAATGGCAATAGAATCTGGCAGTTGATTCGGAATAATTAATGATAAATTTTAATGTTAAGATGGCTCAGACTTCTACAATGGAGAGGGTGGAGAGGGTTGTGTTTCAGCAGATAATTATTAGAGATGAGGATGTTTGCAAAATGATAAGATATTTAAATAATGTTAGATTGAGGACAGTCGTTTTCTCATCGTTAGAAGAGGGTTTGAGCAATATCTGGTGAGGCAAATGACAGCAGAAAAAAATGTAGAGGGCGGAGGCATGATGATGAAATCAGGCTTCATTACTAGTTAACTAAAATATTTCACTGCATCCTACGGAGATGTGTGCATTTCAACCATAAAATATGATGGTGTTGGTGGATGTCAGAACAATTGATAGAGACTACAGTGTTCTCATCCAATAGTCCACTATTTGGGATCGCAAGCATGCATTACACTAACAATACAGAGGGAATGCAAGGAAAATTGAGGGGTGTTAGTACCTGTTGGTGTAATGTGCGAGGCCCTGCAGCAAACTGGGAGGACAGCAAAAGAGAGCAAAGAAGTCAAGATAGACATTTAGGGAGAAACGGAGGGCAAAACGTCTGTAACAATTGCAGACTGAGCCAAAGATTGAGGCAAGCCTTGACAGATATCTGTGTGGAGTTGGAAAAGGGAGGCTTTCATAGAGAATCAAGCACAACATGCAATCAGACACCAATTGAAATTGACCAGAAAAAAAATCTAGAAAAGAAAAATACCTGTCTTTGCTGTGGTGCAGAGTTCATTTGTGGAGGTTGAGCAGTAGCAAACACAATAGAAGTGGGCTGTCCAGGGCCATAGGCAGCCTTGGGAGAATATAAAGGGGGGGCATTATTAAGTAGTCAAAACTTACCAAATTATTTTGGATCCCACAAGGTCAACGGATCTCACCTGTGTCAATCCAGGGGAAGGGGCAGGGTGTGGGACAGAGGTGGGTCCCGATATAGGCTGTGGTGGTTTGTTCATTTCACGTGCTTTTGTGGTTCTGCATTAGGGTGGCGCTGCCTTGCCAGCCTTCCTGAGGAAGCCAAGAAGAAATACAACACAAAAAAGCCATAAGCATTGGCCAAATTATAATTCTGATAATAACAGTTACTTTACAGCAATACTAACATTTTATTAACAGCCTTGTGCTGTAAAGAAAACACATTTGCAGCCATTCAAGTCAGATATGAGAAAATTGTACTGAGGCATGAACACACCGAGGGTGTGGTCTGTGTTTTTTGCCTCTGATAACGCCAGCCTCCTCCCATAGTCTTCACTTGCACAACACATGGACAGGTATGCAGATTTATGGACAGACTTGTGCATGGTATTATCCCGTGCTGCGTACTCGTGAGCTTCCAAGCTCCATTCATTCCCAGTGGCAATTAAATCACCCAAAACAAAAGCATTTCAACAACATTCTTTTGGACATTGAAGCAGACATACTACAATCTTGTGTAGTGAACAGATGCCTCAGTTGGCACAATCCTACAAATAAATCAGTCATATTTGTTTTATAATAGACTCAAATTGATAAGTATTATTTGGAATAGTTTTGAGTTTAAATTCCAGATCACCAGAGACGGTCACAAAGGCTTGGTTTTGAGGCAAATTAGGAAAATGGATACCTCCGGTCAAAGTTCACTTACCAACGGCTCCCGTGCCCCTGCTAATGCTAGCCACATCTGGACACGATCCATTAACACAACTTGGGGACAACGTTAATATGTATTCAAGTCTAAAATGGCTATTTTTAATAAAGTCATAGCAGTGATAGGACGAACAGACGTGTCACAGACCATCTACCTGCTGACACAGGACCTATCGTTAGCTGCTAGCTAGTGCCATGCTTTACATGGGCATCAATACACTTAGCTACCATATGGTTTCACTAGCAGCAGTGGCTAATTTTCTCCTAAGCTAGCGTTAGACACACCGGTTAGATCCACTCATGTCCTACCGGATAAATAAAAAACATTTACCAGTCCGGTACATAACTTCTATTTCTGTGTTCGCCCTCAAGTTAAACTGACCTAGCTAAAGTTAGCAGACTGCGCTAACGTTACGTGTCCCAATATCATTGACATTTTGCTTACTTACGCTACGTGGCTGAACTTGTGCACACGTTTAACCTAATCACACACGAAGCAGAGGCACACATTTTGGTTAAGTGGTCGTTTTGAAACGATATGACAAACAAGGCAGTCGTTGCGTTGATCTTTTTGTTAACAACGAGGATTGTTAGTTTAAGACATTGTTCTTTCGCGTTAGTGTTCAGGCCATCCCCGGTCAACTACAACTACTTACACACAGGCCTAGCAAGCTCCACGAGAATCCACTAACCTGAGATTCATCTCAAGCTGAACTTACCATGGCAACAGAGGTACATTCGAAAACCTAATAGTTCCCATTGAAACTAAAAACACTAACTGCCCCCAGAATCCCAGTTTCGACGTTAAACCTTGGTGTTTAGCCGGTAGAGGTAGAGCTAACGATCGCTACTCCATGAATACCCGATACCAAGCCATTAGCCACGACAATGAATAGCAATAATTGGAGATCGATTAAGGTTGGTAATACAGATCATTCAACACATCAACTCAAAACAGCGACAAAAGCATCTTCTACTATTAAATTGTAATTCATTTGATCGGTCGTATTGTGACCAACAGTTACCAACAGGGCCTGTTCAGCTAGCTAACATTAGCCACAGAGCTGAGCCGGGTCTGCCTCCCAAGTTAGCATCACCGGGACCGATTTGATTCTTACCAGGAATAAATAATAACCGTGTAGTTAGGCAGTAACCCAGAGAATCAGCCTGTCCTCCCTGTCTTCTGTTTGTGAAATCAGTGGTGGTGTGGTTCCTTGTCCTTTACCCCAAAAGGAGGATGGTGATGCCCTTCTTCGCTATTGACTTAGCAAGCTAGTGAGCTAGCCGGCAGATGGGGCGAGTGCTGATACTGTCACTTGTGGTTTAAATCCCCGGAGCGTGCAAAAGTGACAGTGGTCAAAATCTATTAATATAGCACTCCAGGTGTACTATTGATAACTCCGATGGCCCCGAAAATAGCCTCTGGACCGGAGGTCCATGATCAAGGCGTCGATGGTGACGGATTGCCGGTGAGGTATGTACACAGCAGGCGTTAGAGCAGACTCACAGCGAGGCCATAGTGCGATGTTTGTGCTCTATGAAGCCGGTGCGCCTCAGAGCTGCATGGGGTACTTCCGGGAAAATTAAAAATTTGATGCCACTTCCTTGGTCATGTGATAGTGGACTGCCCCAAAAATTGAAATACTGTAATATGTGATTTAAAATTACATTTAGTAATAATTATAATAATAATAATAATAAT
>OMNV01009357.1:75109-113318 GCA_900303265.1 Brotula barbata | reverse complement strand
AATAATTGCGATTCAGTAATTTAATGAAAAGTTAAAATAAACAATGTAATATAATTTCTTTATTGTGACAAAGTTGGTCAAATATGCCCGACCATTCAAAGTTTCATCATTTCACGCTTTCAACAAATTTTATGAAGGGAAATTTGTTATCTGGTATTTGAATGAATGAGAATGAATGAGAAATTAAGCATCCCCACGCCACACGCAGGCCATCATGTTATAGAAGATAAAAAAACACCAAAACTATTTGCATGCTATCAACATCTCAGCTACACATTTCTTATGTTTATTGCACTTTTCTAGCCCTATTCATTACTATACAGTAATTCCACGCACATATTTTTGTCAGCAACATCTAGGTGCTTATTTGAATGAGACCAAATCTATTGATTCAGTCAATATTATGTGCCTGATTTTGTTTTTCTTTTTTTAAAGTGTCCCTAATGTATTCTCAATTCCTGGTTAGAGATCATCAGCAAAATTGAATGGCTTTATCCTGTACCATGCAATGGATTCTTTTCACCAGGTTTAATGAAAATCAGTTTAACAGTTCAACAGACACAAGCGGAAACACAACACAGTCATGTACAGTGATATCCAAATCCTTGTTCACGTGGTTTATATAATAGCACAATGACACAAATGTAATCTGTCAACATAAAAGTTTATTGGGAAGTGAAGGGAAGTCTCAACAAATCATAGTTTGAGCGCGATTGATTATATAGATGATTAGGAAGTGAAGCTAGACATGCATCTCTTTGTTTAAGACAATGCATTGTGTGCCACTAGAAAACAAGCAGAGACGAAACAGAAAGCACAATTTTCTGGGTGCACTGTGGGTTGGTTGCAGGAATCACTGAGGGGCGCCCGAGCTGTAGTCTCGATTTTTCATTTTTGCTGGCAGGAATGGAATGTACAAGACTTCTCCAAATCTATTGGGGGAAACAAGAGATTTTATCAATGATAAAAATGTGTGATGTTTGTCAATTGTGGTCCTGTTAATATTGTTTGGAGCCACTGTAGCACAAACCTGGAACAGTTTGCTGGCACTGCCTGAGTGAATTAATCGCAGTCATGTATCCATCGCCCAAGAACTGCTCATAGGTTGTACCAGCAGCTACCGTCTGGAGACACTTAGTGGAGTCCTTGAAGAGGAGATTCTTTCCAGTTTTTGAAACAAATAGTCCAAAAGTGTTATTTGTGCCAGCACCAAACCTAGCCTGTAAAAAACAGATTTAAGAAAAGATAATGATGTTTGAATTTCTATTATATAAAAATACAACCACATCAGGTTCAGAAATCAACAAGGAATCAGGCACAATGTCCTTGAACGTCATGTGCACATAGTAAATATATTATTTATGTACACCAATATTCATGTATCAGTGGAACAATCTCATAAGCTGTTGCACATTTTTGTGCAAGAATATTATTATCTACACTGCTTATCCATGTTAGAATCGCAGTGGGACTGGAGCCTATTCCAGCGTAAGGCAGGGTACACACTGGACGGGTCGACAGTCTAATGCAAGACTACCACAGAGAGAGACAACTCAATCACACTCCAAAAGAAAATGGACAATTTTATGGGTGGTATGCGTATCCAATCTCAAGGGGGAAAACTGTATAAGATAAATTCTAAAGTACTTTTGAAGTCATTACTAACCTGCTGGTCCAGGAGAATGTGTACCACATCTGCCTGGCTCTCTGGACGCGTCACCACAGCATGGGCAGGCACAACGGCCAGTTTGCATGATTCATAGTCAGTGATTGGTGCTTTACCGCCGGGGCAGATCAGTTCATAATCATTAGAGCTGACATTCTGAGACCAATTTCCACCTTTGCCTTTGACAAGATGGAAAAGAAGAGAGAATAGGAATGTTGCAGTGTGGGGGAAAGTTGTACTTGAAATATACCAATGGAGAAATTTAATAGAGGTCGGTGTCACTTCCTACCAGCACTATTTTCCTCAAAAGTTGTGTGTTTGATGAAGGCAACGTCACCAGCATCCTCGACCAGACATCTAAAATATTATAGAAAAGGTCTATTAAGCCTAAAGGTCTATTAAGGTCTTTATTAAGCCCATTAAGGCTTAATAAATGTCAACTACAAATTCTAAGGCATGAATGATCCTGGTAGAGCTTAGTGGTACAATAACTGCGTTATGCACTGCACCTCAAGGCTCCAGCGTAGCCGTAGTACTGCTCATGTGCATTTGCTGCGCACTTGTATTCATCTCCCGAATTTTGACCGCTGCCAGCACAATTAGTACAGAATGAAGATGAAGGATCTGCTCCAGGAGCACAGCCAGTAGGAAAGTAGTTAGCTAAGGAGAGGAAGATACACATGTGGTAAGTGATGTACGCCAATGTATGCAAAAAAGTATTTACTGTATATCAGGTGCATGCTTGCTTACTGAAGTTGCAGTCATTAGTCATTTTGTGGATTTGACCCATGGGGATGTTCCAGCCAGCAGTCCTGCCAAACCCAGTGTGGCAAGACCTCTTGCCTTGTAGGGTCGCCCATGTCAAACCTGCGCTTCTCTTTGCCACCGCAACAGCAAAGTACGATGACGCCCCTGGAATAATCAAGGACAACAATGATCTAACCTTGAAACTACATATAGCCACAGTCCTTAAATGGAGTCATTTGGGGCCTTAACACAAAGTAATAACTACCAGCTAACACAATTAAGATGTGTGAAACGAATAATGACCATCCCTACACTCAAAAAACAAGAAAAAAAATACACTTGCAACAAATATGTGTTTGTGGTCATAAGTAAATTCTTCATAGATTAATTAGAACACATAGATTTACAGTCCCTGTGAGATCAGATGACCTTTAACTTTTGTCAACTAACTTTTAAGGTGATCTCAAGCTTGATATTGATATCAACAATGCAATATTGTTTACTTTTCACAGCAAAAGGAATAGGAACACAAACAGGTATTTACCTTCATTTGTGCCACACTTTGCTGTGGAGAGATTCAGACAGACAAATATTATTTAAAGGAAACAACGAAAGGGTGATTGTGTGTCATTGTGATGCCACTTAAACCCAATACCTGCATCATACTGCTCCACCATAACAGGGATCAGACCGCACTTTCCAGCTGTGTACACCTGCCCTCCATCCACTGCCATTGCATCAGCCTCTTTACGCTGCACACAGAAGAAGGATAATGAGGACAACAATTCTCACACTTGTCATAGATTTCGTTGCGTACATCAAAGAGTGTCTCTTACCATAATTTTTTTCAGACATTCTTCCACTGTAGGGGCTTTCTCGCATTCAATCATTATTCCATCCACACCTACGCTGTTGACGTTCCATTCGTCACATTTGGTTGTCTCAACGTCACCCACAGCACACCATCTGATGGATGTTGAAGCGACCGTGCCCTGCTCTGGAAAGAGGTAAACAAAAAAATACACATTCATACGCAGTATATATATATATATACTGTAAATGTCTGTGTGTGTGTGTGTGTGTGTGTGTGTGTGTGCACCCTTACCTTTCCTCAGGGAATGGATGACACTGCTGTATTCAGCACCCAAATACAGGAAGGAGTCTGTGTGGGGCGGCACCCTCACCAGCCTTACTGTTGAGTCCTTGAACATCAGATTCTTACTAGGTCCATAGGCAGCAGATGAGAAGAGATCAAAGCCCTGAAAAGTCACAAAAACAGACACAATGAACCGTCAATTCTACTACTAGCCATGCTATTATATATCATATTATACGTATACATCATACTACTTTTTATCATTATTTTTGTTATTGTTGTTAGTGTTTTGTTAATATTATTATTATCAGCTACTGGATGACTGGAATTTCCTCCAGGTTAATAAAGAATCTATCTATCAAGTTTACCTGGACTGAGTTGAGACTTGCGAAGATTAAGTCGGCCAGCGCATCGTCATTGCGGGTAACAACTGCATGGGCTGGTACCTTGGCCAAGTGGCATCGTTTGTAGTCAGCAACAGGTGCCCTGGTTCCATCCTTACACAGTAGCTCGTAATTCCCACGTTCGGATTCTGAAGGTGTGTACAAAGATTTTACAAAATTGAGAATAGCACGCCATACTCTTTTGGATTTGCACCTTCGTGTTTAATGTTGAGTACAACTGGTGAGCTCTGTCTCTCCACTCACCTGTCAAATGTTTGATAAACCCAAATTTGTCAATTCTTTGGTAAGAATTCAGAATTGTTTTGGTTATATACATGTGCTAATTTCACAACTTTTGCAATAACCACTTTGAGGTTGTTCTTTGTGTAATTTAGATCATAATCATAGCAGATATGAGTCCGACAGTGACCGACATGACTGCAACGGACAAGCAACAAATTATCAAATCAATTTAAGTATTTATGGTGGTCCTAAACAGGGCTGTAGTTGAGGGTAAGTTCCGTTTACATAACTTCTTAAATATCACATAGCGTTCATTCACCTCATAACGACCGTTTATGCACTTGTAATAGCGCTCCGTTAAAGGAAAATGATTCAAATTCAACTCCCATGTTCGTGGATGATTCAGAACAGCCTCACGCGACCCTCCGTCTCCTCCCTCTCCCAGCTCACCGTCACAAAGCGTAGTAATACACGTGACCTACGCTGCTGTCCAATGAAAACACGAGACCATACGTGAGCGGTCCCAGTCCCGCCCAGTAGCGTTGCGTCACCCGCGTGTGAGCCAATGAAATGAACGAACCCTTCAAAGTAAAATCACCATGCACATCCGGTGTAACTGCTTATTAAAAGGAACGAATTCGCGCAGAGTGATTGCTTAATAGTATAGCGCCAAAGATAAAATGATAGATGTAAAGGGATATTTGGTTCTGTTTCACTTGTTCTAGACTCATATATGAGCAACTGAATTTTACTGTTTATCCACCATTCATAGTTTACCCACCCTTTTTCCTTTTTTTTTCTTTTTTCCCACTACAGCCCTACACAAGAAGCAGATTAATGCATGTAACCTGTTGTTTGACTGAACATTTTGATCATCACTTATACAGATAATTTGATGATACTGACCAGGAACTGTGACATGCTTAACAAAAGCCACGTCTCCAGAATCATTCGCCAGACACCTATCAGATAAACCAAAACAAAGGTTCAATATTTGAAAAAACATCTACTGGCAACTAAATGTACTGTAAATGTGACTGTGTAGGCTGAGTATATACTTCGAGAGATTTGTGAGGAGTGTAAGAGGGCATCATATTCAGAATGCAAATATATAGAGAGTGATGAAGGTCAGTAAAGTTCATGATAAGAGAAACTGATACTGACTGGAAGGCTCCGTCGTAGTCATAGTAAGGCTCATTGTGGGATCTGGAGCAGTCTCCTCTGCACTGCCTGCACAAATTGGAACCCCTTGTTGCCCCTGGGACGCAGCTCGCAGTGAAGAATTCACTCACCGCTGCAAAACAATACAGTATTAGCAAAATCAAAATATTATTTGAACCAAGGCCAAGTGCAAAAGCTTTTTTCTTTTTCTTTTTTTTTGCTTTAATATATGCATGCAAGTGTTTCAGTTACCCTCCACTAGAGGTTTCTCTTCAATGCCGGCCCACTGAATTAGATCCATGGATACCAGTGTTCCAATAGGAATTACCCAGCCAGCAGATTTCCCCAACCCTGTGTGGCAGGACCTCTTCCTCCGGAGATCTCTGAAGCCAAAGTTCGTGCCTCTCTTTACCACAGCGACAGCGTAGTAACAAGTGTCTGAATCTGGTGTGGACACAGGAATACAAACAGGATCAACATGTAGTTCCTCAAGAAAATGTGCGCTGTTGTTTCATATTTTAGTAGAATTTTGCATCAGCAAATACAAAACATACCAGGGCCGTAGTCCTCAGCAATAATGGGATGAAGATTGTAGTTGTTCAGTCCGGCTGTGTAGATGTCTCCACCGTCCAAAGTGATGGCATCTGCTTCACCTGCCTGTTGGACAAAAAACTCCAAATTATCAACCACCTCCATCAAAATTGATGACTCGATTGACTTGATCTCAGTCATGTACGTGTAATCCACTGATACATTGAAAATCAGATGAACAGGAGACCAGGGTGCTTCTAAAATCTTTATTATGCCAGAGGGGCGAACAGAAACCAGAAAAAAAAAATGTGCACACTTTCACATTTCATACATCGCATGATTTTTTAATTTTTTTTTTTTTTTTTTACTCTTTGAATTCATGTCTCATACTTTTAAAAAGTTGTAAGTTGTAACATAAAGTCAGGCCCGAGCTGTGGAGATATTTCGCTCCTCACTCCACGGTGCCTGGCCATCACTGCCATCTAGCGGTTAAAAGCCACACTGCACTGCTCAGTGACTGATTAAATGTAGTTTTGAGTTCCTCACCCTGATCGCTGTGATGCAGTCGATGGTGTTCGTTTTTACCACACAGCTGAAGGCTGGAGCTGCTTGTGCGAGAGCTGTACATTTGCTCATCTCTGCAGCGGACTTTACGCACCACCTCACCTGCCCGGCGGGGGTCCCCAGTGCGGTTCCTGTGGATCCAGAATCATAGAGTAATACAATAACAATACTGTATGCAGTCTTTGAAGCGTAAATTGAACATTTTGATCATCCTTTTTTTTTGTTACCAAGGCATCCGAGCAGCGGCAGCAAGAGGAGAAGCTTCATGTTGGACTACAGGGTTTCCAACGTAGCAAGGCAGACTGTGTGAGGGGAGCTGCTGCTTTTATAGGAGACCTCAGATGAAGAGAAGGAGGGGGAGGAAGAGGAGGAGGGGTGATCGGGTTGTGTTTTGTGTGAGCCCGTGTTCGTGCAGAGAAGGCAGCTGATAATGAACATCCAAACATATTTCCTCATATTGGAACTTCACCTGCAACTGGCCAACAAACTATTTACGGGAAAACTGATCCAGACTCCATAATGGACGTTATGAAGGTCACTCATGCTCATTCAATTCAATTCAATTCTCAAAAAAAATAAAATAATAAAAAAAAATGCAATTTTCATCCTTAATTTACTTTTTTTTTCTCATAAAAAATTTCAACACAAAGCAAAATTCTTTATTACCCAAATTCCCACATCTACAAATGTAACTTGAAATGTGTGGGGTTTTATCTTGATTGTGATAAAATATTAATTATTGAGGTGAGCTACATACATGCTGGCCATGGAGTTCATTTGAAGTGTACAGTCTCAGGAAAAATATTGGCAAATGCTGCGTGACTCCACTTGACTCATACGTTTACCCCAATCGACCTGTATATTTAAAAAAGTACAAGCTATGGTTTTTAATGTTTTGTTTCTTCTTCAAAAGAGCTTTAAAGTTACAGTTTTAGACCAGGCACTTCAGATCCAGTTGAGTGATGATGTTAATTGAGGACACCTCTTAAATCAGTCCACTGCAGGGGCTACAAAGATGGTAAGATGGTGGTGCTAGAGAAAAAGTGCATTTGGTAATTTACTTGGAAGCGTGGACGGGAACCACATAACGGCCGTGTTTGCCGAGTCAACATTACTCAACATAAGAGCTAAGGTACATGTTGATTTGTATATTGAACCAACACCACTTCCTCTTTGTTTGGATTTGATTTCTGAAATGATGATGTATCAACGTGCAAACTATCACAAAAGAGGCCCCAATATATATATATATATATATATATAGTATATACAGTATATACTTCAGTCCTGATAAAACCTTCCTGCTTATTATCTGATACTGGAAAGTAGGCTCAAAACTATTGATTCTGATAATATATGTCCTGACAAGGACCTTTGTCCTATATGAAATTAGTGCTATTTCTAACTTTCAATGAAAATAACAGCTGTTGAGGAGAACATAGGACGGTCACGTTTCACTATAAACATACATAATGATGTCGTCATACATTGAACAAATCAATGCAAGAGAAACCATTCATTATTTCATGATTTTTCTACATTCATACATTTATATCATGAAAATGCCTATGAAATGTACCCAAAGTTGAATTGTTTGCCTTAAAATGGACTTTTGGCAAAATCATTTACCAGTGCTTAAAATGGCAAGAATTCAAGGACGATTGGCCAAGCAAAGATGCAGCAGAAACAGCATGGTGCCATCCTTTCCTTTTGCTTGTTTTAATTGCTTTTATTCTATTTTATACAATTCAACTTTAGATTGACACCTTCAGTGTCGGAATCATCAATTTTATCGCCCTCATTTGAATAAAAAAGCAAATATTTGCACATCAGTTTGATGTTTCAGACTGATAGGAAAGCATAAAGGAGATTTGTACCAGGGAAAACCTGTTGGAAGGACTAAATGGATGAAGGAATATGAATTGTTTTCTCATCTTCCTGGATGCCTTATCAAGAAGCCCTGATTGTCCTCTCTTTGGCGCATATATTTACATTTTTTGCATCTATTAGTCCTCTCTCAATTCCACTGTCATATTTTCCCATTGGTAGCAGAATACCTTCTATCAAGTGCTAAGCATATTTAGTTCTGTATATAAACAAAGGAAGTTAAACCAGACTTGAGGTTTTGTAAAAGTAATCATCAGCTACAGATTATATTTGATGATTGCGTATTGTATATTTGGGAGGCAGAGGGAGTGACACAAGGCCATCCTGACTGTGCTAAACCCAGCAGATGAGGTTAACGTCCATGATTCTAAACCACGCAGAGGATGGGTTGGATGTCTGTGATGTACATGTCCGATAAAATGATGCCTGCAACTTTGTGTCGTGTGATAACGTCACTGACTTTTAGTGACATGTAAGGAAGTGTTACACCAGCTCAGGGGACGCAGTTTGGGTGAACGTCATCCCCAAATTAACCAGAAACCAACATTTTTGTATCATTAGATCTACAACTGTTTACAAAAAATGTGTATAATTTAAGGGGTGGAGGCATATTTCTCATGAGTCATATGAAGTTAAAAACTTAAACCTACTGTCATCCACAGAGCAGTAAACTAATAGCACTGCTTTTCCCTGACTGGTCCGTGATCATACATTAACTTCCATTGACTGAATTCTGAGAACAAGTTGAAATGAGGTCAACGTCCTTCTTATGCAATGCACGACCCTGCAAACACATCAGGTCTGATTGAATCTATCCTGATTACCTCAGTCTCTCCGCACTGGTAAATTCAGTTACATTCTGTGTGAGGCAACCAAATGTCCTCATCGATGAGGGGGAAACTTAATCTGACCAGAATTCCAAGTTGTGCACATTGACCACTGATTGCATGACAGCAGTTTCAGTTTCAGGTGATACAATGCAAAAATAACACAACCTTTTCTATTGTTGTTTAGCGGGAAATGCCTTTTATCATCGCCCATTTACGGTCAGTTACACAAAAGAGGTGAAGGTATGCCCTGCATGTAGTGTCCACAAAGCCTATGGGATGTCAAGTCTTTATCTGTTTGTACAGCTGCAAATCCTGAGCTTTATCTTTGTCTACTGCCCCACACTGTCATTACTGTTCTTATCAGTCAGAGCCAAGTCAATAAGAAAACACTGATTAAAGTAATGGTGCTAAATAATATACAGGTGACTTCTATGGCTACACATACAGAAATGACTGCTTACAGTAAAAGTTGTATGAATTTCAGGATCTGTAAATGTCTCAAGTTATCTTCAATTGCATCAGACACATCTTTAGTTTCCTTACTGAGGATTGTGAGACTTCATATTGGCTATGCAGACCCTTTGCTCTTTTATGGCAATTAAACAGCACTGTCCACAATCCGCAACCTATTTATTTTGCCACGTCCCAATTCTTTTAATAAGGGTGACGAAAGGTTTGTCCATATCTGCCAACGGGGGATGGTCAGCCACGGTAAGATTCATGTATTTCCATAACAATGATAATTGTTTCAATTTATAGGCAATGATATCATTGCTGTCTAAACAGCGGTCTTAATTATGGGTAGAAAGGTTTTGATATGTACCCAAACCAGACATCTGCACAGTAAAGCATTACGTTTTTCAGAGAGCATTTGTGAGCCAACACACAGTATATTGATTAGGCGTAACCTCATGGATTGCTCTGGGATTTGTCCTTTGACCTTTGTCTAATTACTTACCTCCGATGTGACGGCGAAACACCCCATTTTATTGAAAAAGTAACAAAAGGCAAAGCAATGGCTCCCCTGGTTTTGGTGGTTATATTTCAACATCAGCATATTTTCTTGGCAGCATATAAAAAAGAAAGCAAACAATGACTACAACTAAATATCAGTCTCTCTAAGCCATCTCTGTACAGTGTAGGTCCGACTGATGAGATGTAAACCCTTCATCCTTTGCTCTCTGTATCAAAATTAATTTCTCAAAATCAAATAAACAAAAACAATTTACTAGTTTTCAGTTGACCAATAAAAAGTGGAGTAGAAATGTGTCGGTCAATCCGGTCCGTTCAGATCCACATGACTGTGCCTGGGATGTCTGATGCATTTAATTGACTTGACATTTATGGACCTTTTCCTCAAGAGACATCCCAAATAATTAGAGCAATTGAGACCAAATTTGGGCCAAAACAAATAAGCCACCCTTTACCTGACTTCAGGTAAGGAAGATAACACTAAGAGCTTGAAAATAAACTCTGAAATTTAACATCTTTTTACATGTCTTCGGTGCCTCATCATCAATTGGTGATGCGTTATTTTGGGCTGAAATGTATTCTGTTCTGATGCCCCACTCAGTGTATGAGGGAAAAAAAATGAGGCCTACGTCAGAACAGAATATATAACCGAGTGTTGTCATCATTAACGCCTTACTGGCCAAATGTTGAGCACTAGAAGGGATTAGGTTGTCAGCAGAGGCATCAGTTTCAGACTACAGTTAAATGGTGGAAAACGTTGTCCATCGACTAACATGTCCAGGAGAACAGAACGTTATGAGATCAAGGCCAGTAAAATCATCCCAGATTGCCGATGAAGGGGTGACGTCGACCAGAGAGATACTGACGAGCACAAGTGTACGTCTGAGAGGCCTAGTTCCTCTCCTGCACAAATACAGTCTCTTGTGGACAAAGCCCAGCCTCTTGCAGTGTGATGTCATAGTCCAAGTGAGCGAGCTTTCTTCTGGGAAAGTTAGTGACGAGTTCGAAGCGTTCGTTAGGGTATCCCTTGGACTGGACGTGTCTTACCAGTGCCTTGAAGGGAGAGAGAGTAAAATACCATGGGTGAAACATCGACAATTACTGCGAATCAATCAGAAACCTTTCATTTTGCTTGACTCAACAGACAGTTAACGCTGTGTTTTCTCACCATAAGTTTAGCTTTAGATGACAAGGAAATCTGCTCTCTCTGTCCATCTGGGTAACGAAGCATCAACCTGGCCTTGGGACCTGTGTGGAAACATGAAAAAAATGCTGCCGAATATGTTTCAACTTACAAAAAAACCTTAAACAAAACCAAAATCCGGGGAATCTGTTACATGGTTAAGATAAAAACATCTCGGTTATCTGTTGCAGAGTTTTAACAAAAACAAATTGTCTGCCAGCTTTTTTAACCTTGTCTGAACACCTTTACAATTTAGATTAGTTTAGGGCCTTTGATGGGACATTTTTACCCTCTGCATTTGACACAAGTGTGCAAAACCTCAAGCCCGTGTTCACTGTATGCACGTGTCCTCGTGCGAATCCTGGTAGTTATAATAAATACAGGGATTTGCAAGTCCAAACAAAACCAGTGGTTAAAGCTGTCCAGCTCTGACCGAACATGCTATGCTATGCTGAGTCTAATTTATTTGGAGTCACAAGTTGTCGTACCATTATCATCAGGGCAGTCCAAGTCACAAGTTTTGGTGGTGCTGCATGAGGAGGCCCCAGCGCTTTGGCTTGCTGTGGTACAGTGGTTCCCTCCAATATCCGTGTCATATATACGGGGACGAGCAGCTGAGGGCTCCAGGTGGTTCTTTTTGCTCTCCTCCTTCTTGTGACTATGGTTATTTTCTTTGTATGGGGACTTTCTGTGGCAAGACGCGGTACTGTCGGGATGTAGACGCTGTTGGACTGTAACAGCTGGAGGTGCTGACGTGTGTTTACTGGCAGAACTTCTTTCTTCCTGGGGTTCTGGCGTTTCATTGTCTGAGCCATCAACAGAGATGGGACCCTCGCTGTCAGAGAAGGGCTCTGCGTCCGAGTCGTCGTCTGATCGAGGGGAATCGGGGGCATCTGGGACATTTGAGGATTCATAGTGGGTCTCTTGAAGGGAGGCTCGGATGGCGGCTTCCAGCTGACTATCTTCACTGGCATCAATCAGACTCTCCTAGAACAGAAAACAGAGCGTGCAGCTGTTAAAAACAAACCAGACAAAACATCATAAAGAGGGGGGAAGTTAACATACAAGCCAAAACTGTGGGATATTGAAAAACAAATATCAATTTCAACTAAATCCGACAATGCTGATACTATGACAATGTTTTGGGGACGCCTACTGGTCTGCTCAGAGGGCAAGACACAGTGCTTATTGGTAGTTCGGATATTGTGGTAGCACAGAGAGAAAGAAGCACCCACATTATTCACTTCACTCTGACAGCGAAATATAACAAATTTAGCTCAATATTCTAATATTGTGTTAAGTAAACTCCTGTGCAATGTGTGATAAATCATTAGAACATAACACTAATGTTTTCCTCTGGACTATTTTGATTGAAATAGAAATTTCAAAAGAGACAAAAAGAAACTAGGGTTCGTGTTAAAGCAGAAAACAACCAAGATTTAAAGCACAGTTGTGAAATAAGAGACGCACAGAGCGAGCCCGTTTGGCAGGGGGTGCGTGGCATGATGGTCCATCTAGTTGCCCGTGCTCTGCAAGGAAGCCAGTCGCCTGCTCCAGGAATGATGCCACATCAAGCTGGTTCCACTCCACC
Organism: Brotula barbata; assembly: GCA_900303265.1. NCBI lineage: Eukaryota > Metazoa > Chordata > Actinopteri > Ophidiiformes > Ophidiidae > Brotula > Brotula barbata. Next base: position 100,464 of record OMNV01009357.1, on the reverse strand, counting down.
ATCTTTTGACCTAAAAGTGGGCACGATATCAGGAACACATGGCAAAGAGGGTTAAATTTCATACCTGATATAAACAGGAGACTTTTGAAGACAACAGATGGAAATTTAACTTCTCTTACTATTTTACCATTTATATATCTACATAGATTGTATTACATGACATTTACATTTATTGTTAGATTCATTGAGCTGAAATTACTATTTTTTATACTGAACTATTCCTATCACTGGCCTTTGTCAATCATGTCATACTCCATTATTCTAGTGTGTAATCCATTATGTTACATCATTTACATTACTCTTTGTTTTCTAAAACTTCATGCACACAAAATGGAATTGTTTCAACAGTTAAGCTCACCAGTGCGGGGATCAAGAATGGAAATGTAGGGGAACTTGTTCAGTTTGTAGAACTGTATATACCGCTGTCCCTCTTCACTATCATGATATACCTGTAATGCAAAAAAATACTCAAATACAGTACAAATGTAAAGCGAGTGCTTGAGAGCAACAACATGCCTGCGGAATACAGCATTAATGCAATATCCAGATGTAGAACTGAGCAAAACCTGGAAAATATATTCTTTTCAATGAGCGAAAGACGGAACACTCCATGATTAAGACCTGATGAGAAGAAACGTGGAGAGTTGTGAACGTGCATGCGGCTGTGTATCCGGCTTTCCAAGTATTTCAGAAAACACATGCATTAACCTGCAAAAGCCAAATATTTCCCATGTTTATGCAACACTGTTATCCTGCTACAGTAGACAAACACCAAATGCCATATCTGAATACAGCATAAGACACAGACAGTAGGATAATATTATGTATTATTCAGCTACTGTCTACAAGTATTCATCATCAGTGGATTTATAACCATGTAACATCACAACCATTTTGTAGACCCATCTCAATGTCTGCAGGAAGATAATTGCATCCCTGATCAATTATAATCTAAAGCTTTGAAACATCATACCTGCCAAAATATAAAATGCTCTCTGATGATGTTCTTGACTGCATCGTTACTCCATACATCCCTGTTCAGACACTGGCAGGCGAAGTCCTGAACATTCTGAATGTTGATCATTAGCCATTTGTTCTCCAGTTGCCCACAGTCTTTTGCCTATCGGCCCAAAACAGAAATGTTGGATTAATATATGGGTCAGATGATGGAATCACTGATATATCAACACTGATGGAAATATATTTGTTTAGAGAGTAAATAATAGCATTCTTCACATCTTGACTGCTTCAGTCTGAAGGAACACTTCAGCAGCTTCTTTCACATTCAACCAGAAAGAAAGAATCAATAAAGCTGCAAAGCAAGTGTTTGGCCCAGAATGAAAACCTGCATAGTTCTTCTCTTCCATTCCTGTTACCAGATTTTCCACCAGTGTTCTACAAGTGCCATCCAAAATATCACTGACAAGTTCGAGTGCACACAAACTGAATACGGAAACCTGGTGTAAACTGTCTATTAAATGACTCCTTACTGTCTCAAAGCTGCCTTTGTGCATGAGCTCAATGGGAGGACGGAAAAGGTCTGCCAGGGTGCTCAGTTTCTTATCCACAGATCCACCATTGCGCAGTTCTTGCTCCTGACGTACTAAGAAAGGTAGTACATTCATAGTCATTACAGCAAATAAAGTCACCGCAATACATACGATGACAGCAAGGTTTAGACTCTTGTGTCTTGTAATTATGCTGCATTAAGCAGCCACATTGGTAAAGGTCAAGAACACTGAGCAGTGAGACATAACCTACTTGTTTCTGTTTGGAAGTCACGGAAACCATCAAATATAGATCGAGCAGGTCTTCTTCTCTTTGGTACTGCATACAAAACAAAAAGATAATTTTCACAAGGTTATCAAAAAGAGCACCAGCAGTAATGGCAATAGAGCACTCAGGTCCAATAGCACAAGAAAGAGTCAGGATAGTACCTCCAAATAATGGTTCTGGTTCCACTAAAATTTCCTGCTTCTGTGGGATAGGCGCTCGTACATCACTGAGACGAGAAATAACAAAACATTAAAAGTGATAACACCTGGCGCAAAACTTGTTGTATCAATCAATAATAGTGGCAAAAATAGATTCGCTTCATTTACAAATTTGATGGCAGTTTTTATGTCCATATCTGGTCCAAAAAACGGATTATACAAGTATTATACTTTCTTTGAAGTTACACACAAACATGAGGCAAATGAGAACAAAACTTATGAGTGTCAAGATAAATGTCATCTTACTCTACAGGGGGAGCTCTGCTGCTTGAAGCTGTTGAACTGGAGCTGGTACTGGGCTCCTCTGCTATCCCACCTCCATCCAGAAACATGGTGACTGCCATTTCCAGGTTGTTGTTGCATGCTTCCAACATATGTTTCCCGACACTCTCTGGGGCTCCTTCAAGTTAACATGAGCAGACACACAAGACTCTAACATGAAGTGAAGTGTGTGTCCCAACCGACGCGATCTATGGGATGCATTTGCTGCCTGTTAAATGAAGACTCTCTACATAAAGCATCAAAAAATCAGTTGACATTACTTTGATGCCTGCAGTTAGTATATTATAATCAAACATTTAAAGACAAATACTTATGTTACAGGTTTTAGCTGATTGTCCAGAATTTGTGTATAGTGTGGGATGAACTAACAAAACATCACACAACTGGTGATCAATATATATATTGTATATATATATATAGTATACTGTAATATACTTTACCTGACAGCTAACCAATTCCCAAAGCTCATCATGAGGTTTTGTAATTGTTCTGTCGTTATATTATTTTCATTATTTGTTATGTGGAAAGGTGGTATACACTTGAGTGAGGTGGGTGTTTTGGACTGCAAACGTAACTCTATTTTACTAAATCAATAATTAAAAACAAAAGCAATTTAGCCGTCAAAAATATGGAAATTGGCAATGCTGTATAGAAGGAAAACAGTGCGGGGCTACTGAATGACTTTTAGATAGATCTAAACCACTAATAACTCAGTATACCATGTAGAAAAGGCATAAAAAAGCATAGAGAAGTTCTGGTTAGGGAAAAAATCTTAAAATTACAATACAATGATAATATATTTCAATTACGATACATTTCACACGATTAAAAGATGGTGCCATTTATTGTTATCTGAGAATTTCAGGGTTTAATAATCATTTTATTAAATTATTACACAATGGATAAAATGATTAATAGATCGATAGTTTCGATTAAATTGTTTAGACAACAAAAATCGCTAACTGTGATCTGAAATAAAAGTGATCGCTTGCGGTCTCTTGGAGTTGATGTTCACGCTAATCAACTGAACGGGAAACAATTTCCTAAAAACCGATTTAAAGTGAAATGGGCTAAAATTTGCAAATTATCTTACTATCGTTAATCACAACAAATGTCCCAAAAGTACACAGATTGGCTATTTCGTGCAAAAAGCGTCAGATTTGAACTTCTTCGGTCAAGAGTACCGTACTCTGGTCCTACGATCGGCATCCGTGTGTACTGCGCATGTCCGTTTCACTTTCCAAGTCCAGCAGCCTCTGAACTGCCTCGATCTTTTCACTGTTAAAATAACTTCACACTGAAATAATCACAGTGTGTGTTAAAGCGCAACATAAACAAGCGAGCGACACTGAGCACGCCGAGAGAGGAAAAAGTGCTCCTCCATTGCTGCCCAACATCGCAGAGCACACATGATTATGTCCGTAACATGAAGCCTGGCTGATGGTGGAGAAGGAAAATGTTGTACCCGACGTCCATTCCACATTATCAAAAAACAAGTCATGCAAGAGAAAAAACAGGAAAGCAGGCATGGGCTACACCATTGTAATGACCACCACAAAGCAGATTGGACAATTTTAAAAAGTGGTTGTGAAAAGTACTATTTTAAAATGACTGATTGGTGGGCATTTTTCTGAGTAATTTAGTTGAGTTTACCAGCTAACTGGCTCTGCTTTTCCCTCTGCAAAGCATTGACAGCGCAGGGGGGCAGAGCAAGACTTTATGTCCATTTTCTCATCTGCGCGGTAAATTCGTGGAAGCTGAACGAGGGAGCCGTTTCTGTATGACTACCCACGACGACTTAAAAGATTAAACGGGAAATAAAATGTTATATTTACCTGTTATTGCTGTGAATTGTTGTATTAACCCGTTCACCCCCGGAGCAGAGGTGTCTCCGAGCGCCGCCATCTTACCGCCACAAACAACAACATAAATGCAGCGCATGCGCACCGCCGTCCTTTTCCTCTGTCTCGCGCAGCGAGACCCGTGTGCGTCACCAGAAGCTTGCGTTGCATTGTGGGTGACGGAGTCCACGCTGAAGTGACAGCCACATTGAATCCATAGGGGGGTCGATTGATAAATACTGAGCCTGAGCGGTAATACGTAATATCTGACTGCACGAGAACACGTGCGTCACGATTCATGTAGTCGAATATTTAGGGATAATTTCAACGCAAATATGATAGATTTGACTGATAAATTCCACGTTTACCTAGAAGATGTAAAAAAGTATTGTTGAAGTGTGTACCAAATTGGAAGGAATATATATCACCAATACACGACAATTACAGAGTGTTACCACTAAATTAGATGCTGGACGGCATCATTGCGGTATTAGCCATAAATTAAGAATGCATAAATCCAGCTATAATTTTGAGGTAGTTCATATGTAATACATTCAACCAAGTCCAAAACCTGAAGTCTCAGAACTACATTTAGGAACAATTGGAAATTGTCATTCAAGGTCCAAGTTAATAACAATTTATGCAACATTACATGAAGATAGAGGTTATGAGATGTCCTAACTGTATTGACAAAAAACTAGAATGCAAATGCAAATTTTATAATACACTTACTCACTGCACACTTAGTTATTTTTCTCTGAGTTAAATTTACCTCCAGTAATTATGGGTTATTTATATGTTGAGAAATGGGTGTGATCACAAATCCCTCCATCATATGCTTTAATTGCTATGAAATTTGGAATCTAAATCCACCAAATGAAAATGCAAAACCGTTCCATTCCTTCAATGAGGCAGGAAATGAGTCCCATATAAAAGCCACTGTTCTTTAACTTTAATAGGAAGTAAATTAAATGCACTTAAGCATTATATACAGGAGACCATAAGTCAGTTCTTGTTTTTGTTCAGTGTGGCCATCTTACTGCTGGATTACCTAAGAATATGTTACAACATACCCAAAAAGTATACAGTACATCAACAGCACTCTTAAGCAACATTAGTTTGAAGGCCAAATGTAAAATGTACAGATGATGTCACTTGTGTCTTGATGGGAATATTGAAAACCTGAAAAAAAGTTTAAAAAATGTGTCATTTTGCCATTATAATGTAAATATTCTAACACTAAATTACATTTTGATCATTGTTCAATTACAATTTGTAAACACAAATGTCATAAAATAGGTAAAGAACAGATACCTTCATCAACCAGAAAATGGTACTTCTGTAAAAGATGTGGACAAATAAAACACTAGACTCTGAGCAAAATATCTCCCTACATCGATGACAGATGGTTCATAAAATAATTCATCTGTTGGCTGTAAAGCATATTTATGTTAGAGAAAGACTGACATGTTAATTACCACCTGAACTGCTTTTAATCATGGAAAGCATTGTGTAAATACAGCACCTTAAGGATCATCACCAATGTTTTTTTTAATGACTATCTGTTGTTTAATTGGAACACAGCTTGAGCAGAATGTGTGCTGAGATAAAATGAAAGAATATTGATATCCTGTAGATCATCATATGTAGACTGTTTTATTATGAACATTCCGTTTAAATCATGTTGAGATTTTATAGTTTTTGTGCACACATCTGCTGTATATCCTACCAAACAATCTTACACTGCAGTGAGAATTTAACAATGTGATTGAGAATATCAATGTCTTATTTTTCTGACCACTGCATGGATGATGCTCACAGAATTAATCTCCATACCATACTGTATCTCACATGCAAAACAGTGAAAAAAGTGCAGAAAATTGGGAGTAGACTTTTGATATGTAAATAGTTCATATCCAGCTTCATAAATTAATATGCTAATTGTAACTACAGAATAGCATAGGTCAATGTGAATGTGTGCATACATGCATTCATGTATGTTTGCGTGTAGCATCAGCCAAGTGTGAGTTCAATGTTGGCGTGTAGGCTTGAAAAATTGTGTATGGAGAGACTATATGATTGTGTACACAAAGTTTTAAGTTTGTGAGAGGCCTACATGCTTTAAAATTGAAGTCTTGTTTATAAATGGGCCAGGCAGGGTGGTGTGGGAGAACACTGTGTGTTGGCAGGTGATATTTGAACTGCGGTTCAGAAGCGGATGAATGTAGCATCAATCTGGCGTACGCTGGGCAAGGCCAGCATGATCTTCCGCCGGTACTGTGGGTCCTTCTGTAGTGGATTCCTTTCGAGATAAACCGTCTCCAGAGATTTTGCATTCTTCAACTCATCAAGATCGGACCAGTTATCTATTTGATTATCGTTCATCTGAGAAAAGACATGAAGAGAATACAATTGGTTTTGCAATACGTGGAGGATGCAGAGAGTGATGGAAATATTATAAATAGAGTACTGAATTGAGGTCTTCAATATGACCAATTTAAATAATGTTAAAAAGATCCATTTACAACCAAAAATAATACATGTGTATGTGAAGTACACCGTTACCGAGTAAACTTAGTTGGGAATTCTGTTTTACAGGTTTCCCATTTTTTGTTTCCATTTCTCAATTCAGTACTTATTTATGATGCCTCCCTGCTGCTTCTAAAAGTTAAGTTGAAAACTGACAAAAGCTCCAACCACTGCAACACTAAAGCCACATTAAAACTGTAAATATGGCAGAAATGTATAACATAAATATCGACTGAGTTGCAAATCCATCTTTCAATCTCCCCCCTAAAACTGGTACTAATTATAGTACCATAAATAAATAAATACATTTATTTATATTTCCTTGTAAATACTTTATGTTATCCATACCCAGAACTCCTGCAGCTCTGTCAGATGGCTGATGTTTTCAATTTTCTTTACCCGATTGGCTGCAATGTCCAGGGTTGTGAGCTTTTTCTGGAAGAAGGAACAACATTGTTGAGATCCTATTTTAGCAAACATCACAAACCTGTCTTCATAGGTATCACAGCTAAAATCTGCCCCCTCAGCAGAGGATTGTTGTCTTTCTATTACTCACATTGTTTTGTAAGCCTTCAATGACTTCTATGCCGTTGTGGCTCAGATACAGCTCTCTCAGGTTGGCAAGGTTCTGCAGTCCCTCAATTTTAGTGATGCGATTACTCTGGTAAAAAATACACATAAATTGAGTATTAAATTTAAATTCTAAAGAAAAGTACCTACTTCATGCACACAGTTCTATTTTCCTTGGTTGACATGTTGAAGAGGGCTGGCATGTAACTACCTGAATACTTAAAACAGTCAGATTGTGTAGACCTTCCAGATGCTGAAGCTGTGTTATTTTATTGGTGCCAAGGAACAAACTTTGCAAAGAGGTGAGCACATCCAAGTTCTCTATGGCCTGTGAACACAACAAAAAAGGCAAAGACACACAAATTTTATTTTTAGCAGATTAAGCAGAGGATTCCCGGCTGCCCAGAACATCCTTTCCGCTCACCCGTATGCGGTTGGAGCCCAGCTCCAGCATCTCCAAGTTCGTGAGGTTATCCAAGTTGCCAATAGAGCTAATTTTGTTGTGAAGCAGAAAGAGTTTCTTGAGCCGAGGCAAGTGCTCTAAGCCCTCCACCTTTCTTAGGATGTTGAAGGACACGTCCAGCTGCCTGTTAATCAGTGAAACAAATATGTCTGTTAGGGTAAACTGCAAGTGAAAAGTGGTTTCATGTCAGCTATGTAAAATTTTTTAATCAAATCTATTTTTCAGTCAACAACTAGTTTGCATGAATCTGTAGAACAGTATAAATGATGATGTCTGTGTGATTAACGTGAATTTTGTGAGCACATACTGTAATTTGTGTTCACATTGATTATTTTAAGCACCATGATATGAATAAGTTGAAATAGAGTTTAAATTGAGAAAGTTAAGTCAGAGAAAAACCAATTTCATTCAGACTCACTCCAACTCTGTGAGGTTGTGCAGGTTCTCCAGTTTGCGGATCTGATTGTCATAGAGGTCTAGTTCCCTCAGCGAGCTCAAACTGTCCAGGTTTTCTATCTTTTTGATGAGATTCTGTCTTAAAGAGAGTGTCTGCAACATGAACAGAAACAGAGACATCAACAAAAAGCAATTATATGATACAATTGTGATCTTTATTTTGTACGGGGTCTAACTTTGTTCATCAAATTTCATTGGTAAGGTATGTATCATGTAGCTGCAACTAAAATTCTACCATTTTTTAATGCATGGTCAAATTTGTGGGACAACCTCAATGTTACCATGACTGCAAAGTAGGGTGGTTGTTAAAATGGATACATGGTATCCTCACACTGGGTGGAGGAAGTGAATTAGCAGCACTTGTACTTCCTTCACAGCTCCACTGGAGTTACTCTGCACTGCAGCATATGATGCTGTGGCTTTCCCAGGCAACTTCCACTGTTACTTGCTTTCATACTTACTTTAGCTTTCTGTAGGACCTCCAATCCTTCAATTTTTCCGATACGACAATGAACAAGATCGACATCCTGGAAAGTCAGCAGTAAATGAGTTTAGGATGGCTGTTTGTAAGCTCACACATTATAAAAAGTGGTGGACACAATTTTATGACACTGGCTAGAGGCAAAGAGCAATGGACAAACAACTATCTTCTCACCTCTTCCTCTGGGTCCAAGGTTATTGTGTCCATATCAACAGGAGACTCTTCTTTACCTGGAATAAACTAACAATGAATACAGCTAACCTAACATGAAGTTGGGATATTTAAAACACATGGCAGACGTGGTACATTACATTCTATAGGAAAGAAAGCCTGGCTCTCCCTCGTTACTTATGCTAAAATGAGGCCCTTTACTTGTGGTAGGAGGTTGATTAGCGTCGATTTCTCCATTGATGCTCTTCCTCCTGGTCTCATCGTCACCAGACTCCTCAGACTCACCCCTTCGGTCCACTACAGTCAGCAGAAAACGAGAAGGATGCTTCATTTCCTCATATGCAAACGGCGCTTTTATTTGATGCACCAGATACATATTCAGCTGAGCTTCACATTTATCAGTAAGATGCAGAGCCCGGCTCCAGTCCAACCAATGGACTTTTGAGTATTTCATGTACAGCATCTTGCTACTCCTCCAGAGTCACCGGGTTAAAAAAAACAAAACAAAAAACAACAACTCTTCGCACAATATAACCATGATTACACACCAAGAGAAGCATTTTTAGAGAATAGAAATTATACACTTAGCTGGTTTGTATTATTATTAATTGTATGATGGATCTCGGAGCTAACCAACCATACAAGCTAAACACTCCAAGCTAGCTTAAGGGCTGACTCAGAAGACAAGTCTACGGTATGAACGGAAAACATTCGTCTGACCCAGCTCTTGACAATGTGGCTACAGAGGGTAGAAATATCTTAATATTATCGGCGAATTATATTCCCTGCATAACGTCAGCTAACGGGGCTTGTTGTTAGCATATTAGCTAGCTAACAAGTCAAGGATGGAGGTAGGTCTGGTTAGTAACGCGAGCTAGTTAACAGCAAATGGACGAGAATGTTCGCTCAAAATAATCCAGCTACAAACGTTTGTCTTCATAAAAGCCACTCTTCCCGGCCAGCTCAACCGTGCGACGTCTGTATGTTTGTAAATCTCCTCACCTTCCATTTCTTGGAGCTCGCCAGCAGCCGGGGAAGCCATGTTTCCTGTAAACACTCCTGACAACTGATCAGCCAATTCGGTGGGCGCCTTTACCACTTTTGGCCACATGAGGGCACTAGTGCAACAAATACATGCACGTTTGTTGCACTGGTGCCTTAACTAATGACGTCGTCCCACTAATTCCTACCAAGGTAAAATACATATGAGTAAAAGTACAGATTCTAAGATATATACTGAATAATTACTGGATTACTAATGTGGAAAAAAGGTTGAAACGGAAGGCAAATTTAATTCTACTGAACCTAATTGACACTGTAAAGTGAGCAAATATGATGTAAAAATGCAGTAATATTAACCGACTTTGGTCCAAAATAGTACAACTGAAAATACTTTACTAGGGGAGTCTTTAAAGGGTGCAATTGCATGGTAGTGAATTGTGTGACCAGTGTAAAATGTGTCTAATAAAAAAAAAAAAAAAAAAAACTCAATAATTTCCCATATGCTTGCTCACATAAATAAGTCAATTTCCTTCTTTGTTTTTTCTGCCTCACTCATCTAAGACAAAGAAGAAGAAGAAAACCACAAAGCTAAAAGTCGACATGGTGCAGGAAAAGGAGGAGGAGGAGGAGGAGAAGCAGCAGCAGCAGCAGCAGCAGCAGCAACAGCAGCGGTGGAGTGTGTAGGAGCGTGTCAGTTCGGTGTTAAAACAGAGTTTTGTCTTACGGTCGTGGTCTCTAAATGGCTTAAACCGTGTACCTAAACTGGTGTATCTAAACCGTGTACTTAAACCGCGTACTTAAACCGGATTCTTTTCAGCTCTCCGGAATTATCCCTCTTCTTTGACACAGCGCGTTGAACACTTGCTGAAATGTTTTTACTTGGCATCCTTCTGCTCTGCCGCCTATCCCGGTCTGTTCCAGTCCCAACAGGTAACACGCATCTACTCAATTTGTCCTTAAAAACAGATACGAACCTGTTTTGACAAAGTTATTTCCTGCAGCTCTCGGAGCGTTTACCGGATGTCGCAAATCTGTATCCTTGGCCAAGCAGTCATATGTTCACAGTTGTATTTTCTCTTTTGAATTACTTTGTAGTGTTATTGCCCCTGCAGTTCTGACAGCCCAACTTAGTCGATAAGTCCCCTACATCTATGGGAAACAGACAGATTATGTCACAAATGCAAAGGTTGGCCGGTATATGTTGATGAAAACCTTCAACTAAGCACTAAAAACCACTTCTCAGCAGCCCAGGCTGATGTTTCTCCTGTTTTCCTTCATTGTAGCTGGTTTAATCGGAACACACAAGACTAGCTATTCACTTTATTGCACGTGATAAATTACAAGGTATTCCAGGAAAATACAACCTTTATGGTATCTCCATCAAATTGCTGCACAATTTGCTTCTGATGCTCGTTTACATTGGAAAGATAATATCTGTCAGATGCCCCTGGATTGCCTGTAGGATCCCCGCAGGATAGAGCCTGTTCCTGCTTTTACAGGAGTACTTTTCCCACTTGTTGCTGTTTCTCTTCAAACATTTTCCCAGAGGTTGATACATTTCTGCAGCTTTTGTAAAACCACTAACTTGTTCCTCTCTCCCCTTTCGTTTGTCTTAGATACCGTCATTGTTCAGGTGCAGCAGAAAGAAGAGGTCGGTGGGAAGCATGTAGTGCATCAGATTCTCCTCAATGGATCCCCACTGACAGGCCTGACTCAGGAGCTCAACAGCATTATCCATACCATGTCAGGCAACACATTCCTTGACAATGTCAACCAAACCGCAGTCATGGGTAAGACAGTCGTCATATGCTGGCTTACTGATTGTAATCTCTTGAGACCCACTGGAGTACTGCAGTTGAACATTTTGCACTTTGTACAAAAATCCAAAGTATTCTCAGCCTCATTCTAGTTGTTGTTTCACTCCCAAGAAAACCACGTTGTCCTTCGATCACGTGAGTGTGTACTGGAGGGTTCTGTCCTCCACACGACCGACCGTGTGTACTGTGATGGGAAAGTGTACCTGACTCTGGAGCAGAATGGCACGTGGACGGCCCACGTACCGCAGGCACTGTGGCTCAAGGCACTGTGGGACCAGCAAATGGAGCACACAAGGAGCGAGAGGATCCACCTTCAGCAGGGATGTGTCAAGCTGATGAGAGAGTTGAGCCTCTCTCAGGAACGATCGGGTACATTTTTTAATGTAACGTGATTACAGTTACAGCAGTACTTAACCTAAACAGAAAGCAACAGTGAGAGGAAGCAGCACACCAGGGACTAGGGAAAAAATTCCCCAACTTTCATTTTCATTTTATTGTGACATTCCCAAGGTATCCATTGTCTTAATGTTATTTCCATCCTATAGTGGCATTTTCATTAGTGGTTGGATTAAAACTATATGCGGTGTGTAACAGTGATCGATGATCAGTGGAACACAAATACCTGCTAAGTATAACACAGTTGTGTGATATTTCATGACATAACAACGTGATGAGAATTTCCTGAATGCTATATTAAATCAGGTGACAGATGCCCGTTGGATTGTAAAGGATACTCACGAGCTGCATTCTCCGAGGACTTTGTTTTGGGACGAGGATTTTATAATGTATTTAGTTGAGACAACATGGTGTTTATGAAGTCTACATCGTGAACAATTTCTGTCTAAGTCATGTATTTCTTTACAGTGTTTCTGGAGTAATTGCCAACTAGAATCCCATTCACATTTCGCAGTGACGTGTAAATTTACACGCAGATGGGTTACAAGTCTGGAATGCTCTCTCAGTTTCAGGAATTCCTTCGCCTCATTTTCTGATTCCAATCTTGGGACTGCTGTCTTTTGCCGGGTTGGTCATGTGCAGCCTCGTCCTCTCCAACAAAAAAGGTACGCCAATGTCTTCACATGTCATAATAAAACATTCAGATGTATTTTCAAGAAGCTTATGCGTTTGTCAAACGCTCTGCTCAAATGCTTTCAATTGTAGAAAAGTTTCAACAGCCTTACGATCTCATGCAATCCAGTCACTTCTGTTGCACATTAGGAGATGAAGAGTGATAAGATTTATTGCCAGATTGTTTTAAATGGTACTTGGCCGTGTGATTTGAGGTCACTGATTGTCTTTTTGGATTATTTTATCGCCCTATTCACTTTCGGAGAAGTCAGCATTCCTCTGCTTTATTTCATCTTTTAATTTTTTGTCACATGTTGTTGTGAGTCAGTCTCATACTCATGGGAAAAGCCAAGTCATGTGTTTTGTCTTTGTCTCTCTCTGCGTAGGTCAGAGGCACCCTGGAGGTAAGAAAACAACACTGTCAATGTTTTCCTCTTTCATCTGTGTTAACAGACTTTGGAGGAGATTGAGAGAAAGTTAAAAATTAAATCAACTACAAATAGCTGTGGATGTGTGTAGGGGAGAAAAATTATAAAACTTATGAATAAAACAGATGTTGAATGTCGAAAAGGTAAGTAGTAACAACCTAACATGTACAAGTGGTAATCATCGTTGTCTCTCTCACGGGTTTCTTTGCAGGTGTCATTGGCTCAATTGTACATTATCATCATGACATGAGCGACGTGTCCTCCGAGAGTAAAGCTTCTGATTACCAAACCTTGTAATTCATCAACAAATTCAGATTAAGGTTTATATCTGATCTGTTAAACATTCCCTCACTTTCCTCTTTTCTCTTGTCTATGGCTCCCAATGCTGTAACCAAAGTGCACGCAGCCTCTACTGCAATGAAGCTATGCACTGCTTGTTCAAGAATGCTTTCCTCTGTGACATTGTTTCATGCACCTGAGTAGTATGCATGAGCTGCTTTTTTGTATATCATTGTAATATATATTTGTATGTAACATATGCCTGAAAGAATTCAAAAACTTTTGCACAATCAACAACTTGCCAAGGGCAGACTAAGCAATCGGTGTAAGAAAAACAACTATGCAGCGAATACAATGGTGAATTTTAGATTAAAACATTTATCACACTGTACAGTGCAAGATAAAACAGAGTGTCAAATTGACATGAAATCAGTTATGATGTTTTTCAGGGCTATCGTAATCGTAACACTGGATGGATTCAGTTTGTTTACAGTTATTTATCTGCAAATGATCTGAATGTGCAATGTTTATATTTTGGTTTTGAGATTGCTAGACTAGTAATAAAGATTATAATATTTCTTTAATAAATGTTTATATTTGTATGTCTTTTTGATGAAATTTCCGTCATGACACCCAAACTTAGTTTGCATGCAGCCAGGGTAATACAGCAAGTTTTGAGCGCAACTATTGTACAGAATTGCCTGTTGGGTTTTTGTTTTTGTTTTTGTTTTTTTAAAAAGCAAAATTAAAATGAATTCTTTGATTCCTTCACTGTGTTCTTGGTTTTGGAATAGCTCGGCAGAGGAACAAAACGGAACAATTGAATTCATAACAAGGATCAAAACATTGGTAATGCAAGTTGCAAGTGAGCTTTTGACCTTGGTGGTCAGATGTTTTCTGCAGTGAGGTGTTCCCACAGATCGCGTACATGTAAGCGTTTTCTTATATTCATCAAAGATTTAATCTAATTCTTCACTGAACATATTTGGTTTCTTCCATTCATACCACAACATGCACATAACATGAAGTAACAAAAACTTAAATTTAATTTAGTTTAATTTAATCCGTCTGGTCTAGTGAAACACAGCCATTAAAACAACCTACAAGAACGGTCAAAATATTAGCTTCAACACAAATTGAAAAAATAGTTTGCGTGTACCAATGCCAAACGTGTGAATAGTTCATCCATAAGTACAGTCAGTCACTCTGTTTATTTGCTTGATTCAAGGCAATTAATTGTCATATCAAGATGTTTGCATGAAACCGCACAATGGTTTGCCCAGATGCCAATTATGTAAACTATGTAAACTTATGTTGTGCATATTTTATTAGATACATTCCAAAAATAAGACTATCTTTGATCACATTCTTACTTATTTTTTTTTTTATTTTTTTTACAAGGACCACAATAAAGTACTACTACAACCACTACCTATGTTGTTCTGCAGTTCTGTTTTTCCAAATAGTCTAAATGTACAACACTGCAGTACTGTTCAGATGTCATGCAGAAAACTTATTAATCTAAGCATTCTGGCACATGTGATCTCAATCTCCGAATAATCAACTTAAAGACATTTATTTTAAAAATCTGAACTTGTTTCAAAATTTCATCCAAATGTTTTATTTACGATTTATTTATGTATTTCAATTCCGCTGAACATAACTACAGACATACAAGCTTCCCTCTATAGAGGGCAGTGTAATATTTTACTGTTCTAATTCTGTCGGGAAAACAAATAGTTTTACGAAGAAGAAGAAGACCACGAAGAAGAGTTTTGTCTGCATACGTCATTCAGTCAGGAAGTTCCCTCCAACCAATCACGTCAACGTATTCTCTAGCCAGCGATTGTTTGAATCAACCAATCACAGGCGTGTGTTGCGGCATTTAAAACTGGCGGCGGTCACTGAGCTCAACTGTTGAGAGAGACAGAAAACGAGTGCACAGTTTTCCTGAGTGGTGAGTTAAATTGATACTCCTTCAGGTTACAAAGATATCGTTTTGGGATTTTTTTTTTATTAATTAAAGAGCTGCTTTGTGTTAAAATGAAGACTATTCGTTGTATTTCTATACGCTGCAATGGTGTCTGGTTCAGCTTGCTTATCTGCATAGCAACCAAAAGCAACGGCATGCTAGCTTGATTTCACGCTTAGCAACGAAAAGCACATGTGAATGTGCAGATAAAACTAAACCTGCTTCCTCCGTTCAAATGTCAGATGGGTACATGGCTCGTTAGCTACCTTTCATATAATCTTAACAAGAGCCACCTAGCTAATACGTGTTTTTGTTTTCCCTAGGTCGTGTATGAGCCTGGCTAACATGGCGCAGTTTGGCTTTGAGAATGATATCCACAGTATCCTGAAGCTGGACATGCCCATCACCAACGCGCCCTTGGCAAGGTGGCAGAGAAAGGCCTGTTCAAACGCCACACCTATGAACGCGTTGTCCCCTGGGAAGTCTGTTAACGTGTCTCAAAATTCATCCAAGACTCCCAGCAAAACCCCAGGTAACTTTATGCACCTAATCCGTCCTTGTATAAGACAGGTGTTAAATCTGGTACTACGCTTGTTGCTACAGCTCTACACCTGCTTAGGATTCACCAGCAACAGAGGAAAGTACTGCAAAATGTTCATGAAATTGATATCTCTCTAGGTAAAAATAAAAAGGCAACCCCTACCAAGGTTGGAGGAGACCGCTATATTCCCTCCAGAAATGCTAAACAACTAGAAGTGGCAAGCTTTCTTCTCACCAAGGAGAATGACCCCACAGACGTAAACAGGACGGCATCAACATCAGTGAGTAGCCCATTGTTACTCAGGTTTATATTTTGTGTGGTAATGGGCTGTATGATTTATCAAGGCCATCTATCTTTTTGTAGGACAACCAGAAAGCCCTCTCTATCTCATTAAATGGATATGACATTGAAGATGCAAAGATCCTGCATCTAGGAGGGAAGCCACTGAATGCACCAGAGGGTATGACACATACAGTACGTGTACAAAGCGCTTTAGTACGCAAGTGTTCAAAGGAAATTATTGAAGTGAGTTTTTTTCCCCCTCCTATCTCATGGACAGGCTATCAGAACAACTTGAAAGTCCTGTACAGTCAGGCTACTACTCCAGCCTCCATGAAGAAAACCAGATACATCTCATCAATTCCAGATCGAATTTTGGATGCTCCTGAGCTCAGGAATGATTTCTGTGAGTATCTTGTCATACATGCACAAAACGGTTGATAACGTCTTTACACATTGTGACATGGTCATAGCAGTGTCTGAGGTGGGTCCTTTTACTTGACTACATTCCTTAGTAATCCATATTTGATCCCCCTTTCAGATTTGAATCTGCTAGACTGGAGCAGTCGAAACATTCTCGCTGTGGCCCTTCACAACAGTGTGTACTTGTGGGATGCCACTGAAGGCAACATTACTCTGCTCATGAATATGGAGCGTGACGAGGATTATATCTGTTCAGTTTCCTGGACCAAAGATGGCAGTTACCTAGCTATTGGCACCAGTGACTGCAAAGTTCAAGTGAGTGCCGTTAAATAAGCCCACTCCACTCTAAGATAGATGCTACTCTATGGAGCAGTTTCACATTTTGCTCTGCGCCTTTCGTGTCCTTAGCTGTGGGATGTGGACAACCAAAAGCGTCTACGCAGCATGGCCAGCCACAGAGCGAGAGTGGTTAGCTTGAGTTGGAATGACCATGTTCTTTCCAGGTACGGTAGCTCCCACTAAGATATGGATAAAGGCCTAAATAAATTTTTTATGCAGAAATTAATTTTCTCATTCATGCCACAGTGGCTCCAGATCAGGGCACATTCACCATCATGATGTCAGAATGGAGAACCACCACATTGGATCGCTGACCGCTCACTCCCAGGAGGTGTGTGGCTTGAAGTGGTCTCCAGATGGGAGATACCTGGCCAGTGGGGGCAATGACAACATGGTATACGTGTGGCCTCGTGTGCAGGAGGGTGGCATCAGCAGTGACGGCCAGCCCATCCGCAGATGGGGAGAACACCAGGGAGCAGTCAAAGTGAGCACCTGTAACCAAACATGAGCAAACAAATTAAAAGCCATTCAGCATTCTTCTTGGCACAAGTGGCTCATCACATTTGCCAATAATCCAAGATCATGCTCAGTGTTTGTTTGGTTTTCTTTGTTTTTTTTAATAGAATGCAGATTGAAATGTCAAATTATCAGAATCTGTCACAGGATGTGCAGTTTTGCTTTATTCATAGTGTGTTTTTTCAGGCCTTGGCTTGGTGTCCATGGCAACCTCACATCCTTGCTTCTGGAGGTGGTACCAGTGACCGCCACATCCGAATCTGGAATGTAAACAGTGGCTCTTGTATTACTTCACTCGACACCCAGTCTCAGGTAACGGCAAATTTCTAGTCTTTTTGAATGAATGAATGAATGTTTTGTGTGTAAAAGATACTTTATGTGAATTAAAATGCTACATGGATAACTGCCTTCCAGATCTCCTCCCTGGTGTTTGCACCAAACTACAAGGAGCTGGTTTCTGCCCATGGATACGTGCACAATAATGTGGCTATCTGGAAGTACCCTTCTCTCTCCAAAGTCGCTGAACTCAATGGTAAATGCATGACAACAAACTTAAGTATATTTGCATTTCATGACATTTGTTGGTCTAAATAAGTGCTCTTCTGTTGTAGGTCACGAGGACAGAGTTCTCAATTTGACCCTGAGCCCAGACTCCTCCACTGTTGCAACTGTTGCGGGAGATGAGACGGTGCGTCTGTGGAAGAGCTTTGAGCTGGACCCTCTTAAGAAGAAGGCCAAAGACAGGATGGCAAATGCCTCTAGAAGTGTCATTCATCAGTCAATCAGATAATTTACTGAGATTCTTTTAACCTATTGAATTTTATTTCTAAGGGAATGTGTATAAATCCTATTTAATCCACAATAAAGATTTCCTTGTTATTTTATCAATAACAACAAGCAATTTACCGGTGCAGTTTGCCGTTAAGTAATGGATTATTTTGACAGTCTTAGTCAGCCAACTTGTCATAACGTAGGGTGTTTGCTTTCAACTAATGTCTATATTTGGAATAAGTTTGCTATTATGCTTCCAACGTGGTGACAGATGGATGTTATGAAAGTATTGATTTTACTACCTTTTAAATTAAATAGGCACCCATTCATACCTTTTTATTGAGTGCACCGTTTGAACCTTTGTATGGTTTACCCTAATATCGACTGTGTCTTGACTGTAGCAATGAGTTCATTTTAATCCTGACTTCTTTTTGGGTTTTTTTAATGTAGTCCAGAAAATGTGTTGTGGCCACAGAGTACAAATAACCAGACAATAAAAGCAGATACAGATCAGTGCATTGTGTATTTGCGTACTTATTCATTTGGTTGCATACAGTATATTTACGTTTCTGTGCAAAGTTACCACCACGGCCAGAACAACTTGAACACACAATATAAACCAAGGCTAGGGAGGAACATACGGCACAGGAGAGATGATTCTGCAGACCGTAGTACTACACACCAATAGCTCAGTCTATCTGAGATAGACGGGCTCTATAATGTGGTGGAACCAGAGAAGGAATCTGAGGTATTTTAGGAATGATGTCACTATCTAAATGAGAATCATTATCAGCAATTTCTTTTTGGTCATTGACGTATGAAGGGTTTGAGATAATTTGTCACGTCTCCAAGTAACAGAAGTTTTGAAATTGGAGGTTGAGGCAGAGAATTCACTGTAATGTAAAACAATTGAAATTTGTTGCAAGATGTATGGTCTATGTGACAATTAAAGGAACAACAATCAATAGTTTTCATGTACATGTCAAAAATAGGTTAATTAGGTTTAATTGTATTATATATATATATATATAGTATATGAAGATATCCCACAAACATAAGCTTGTATACTAATTGTGATAAATATTTTTCACAAAGTGGTTATTTGTCATAAAAATCACATTTTAACAAAAACATCAGTACACATGTTCATCATTCACGTTTTACTGTGAAATTCACACATCGTGCTGTGCAGTGATTTCACTATTAAAAAAAAAAAAAAAAATCAAGCGGAGAACACTCATTAGTACTGTAATATACAGTATAAAGTTGTATCTGTAATATTCAGCATTGAAAAAAACTAGACGTGGCAAATTTATCAAACGTTCTAACACTCTAAACGACACAGACATTTATCTAAAAATTTTTATTTCAAAAGATAAATTAGAAAAAAAAAACATCAAAAAACGTTTGATATTTACAAAAAAATAAGTCGTAAACATTTTAGTTATTTACATGTGCTCATATTCAGTGGAAATCATGTGAAACAATCAAGCGACAAGATCGTATGAGCCCAACAACAGTGTAGGTCAAGCGTGAGTTGGAGAATACTATAAGTGACAAATGAGCACCATCTTAAAAGAAATAAAATGTGCATCACAGTTAATAGTTTCCACAACAGCAATATAGAATATGCCATTCATATCCCAGGAACTGTGCATTTAAGACTAGGCTGACGTAGAAATTATAGCTCGAGTGGTATATTTGTATCAGTGCCATTCCAATCTGCTCCAACATCTGGTACGAACGGCACATTTAAAGGCTCCTCGAGCAGTGATGTCCAACCCGCGTCACACGTGGACTCCCATCCAGCAGCGGGTTCTCCTCTGCTGTTCATTTAATCGCCTTCACCTGGTATTCCAAGTGGACATGTGATACCAGGTGAAAACAATCAATTACACGGCAGGGAAGAACACCTGTTGGCTCGATGTCCGATTGGAGCTGGGTTGGACATCCCTGATCTAAAGAGCCCCCTACTGTTTCATTCCACTCCAGAGTCACCAGGCTAGATTTCCTTCACTTTGCCCATATGGACTTTGCCATTCATGTGCGCTACCTTCCCATTCTCCAGGTGTTTGCCGTTGGCGACTACGATGGCAGCGTCGCTGGTTACGACGTTCCCGTTTCGATTGTCCTCTACGACAGGAAGTCGTTTACCCTTTATGTAGGCTTGTACCCAAAAGTTGGAGAAGAGGAGGAAGAAGAAGGTGCCATACATCCAAATAAGGTGGATCCATAGTCGAACCTGGTAGTCACACTTTTCCATGAAGTAGTACTGGCTGATGTGGACAGAGACCAGAATAAACTGCGTCTGAGACGGGAATGAAAAAAACGGTTGTCAGATAGAATTGGATAGAGATGACACCACGGTATGCTGTTCTTGCCTTCATTAATGTCATCTGAATGTTCACAAACACACTTTTGTATAACACAGTAACTCTTTTCAGATACTGTTGGCGGTCAGACTCCCACCCTGGACATCATCTTTCAAATCCTGTTCACATGATTCAACCGATTGTTGCTCTCATGCATCTCTTCACCTTGACCTCTGCATTCTCGACCTAATGTCATCCTCCCTCAGTATCCTGCATATCAATACATACAGTTACCCGTGACAGCTCCTTCCATCTGTAATCCCACTTATAACATTTTGTCTCTAAGACACGGGCTTCCAGACACTTTGCGATCCCTGTGGCACAGATGTCTCGCAGTGCTGCACTACAATAAACAGCTCAGTGCCTCAAAATAATTCATACATTCCTAATTATTCAATTCTATTTCCAATCAATTCCACGTGAGTGCTGTGGATTTGATCAGCTAGGACTTTCAGAGCAACATTACCAGCAATGATGTCACTTGAGGCTTTTGAGCTCCTCCCCTACTGCAATGAAATCAACTCAACTTCCAGAAAATAATCGACACAAAAGAGTTGACAGAAATATACCGATGGTTTGATTCACTTTGGAATTAGCCATGACATCAAATAACAACAGGAAGAAAACATGCGAATACACCAATCATTTAAACGTGTACATGTCAGGGACTTACTAGTTGGATGGCTGTCATGTACTTCTTCCACCACAGGTATTTGTGGAAGCGAGGTCCAGCAGCAGAGAGTCCGTAGTAGAAGTACATGATGACGTGGACCGCGGCGTTCACCATGGCGTGGAAGCAGCCCATCCCTCCAGCTTCAGAGATGGGAGGGAAATTTCACAGACGTTTCATTCATAGACGTCTCCCTTATTTTGGTACACGGTACCACCGCACACATCAATGAAATCTTACCGGGGGTCAGAGTGATTCCCCACCACCAAGTCCAAGGCATGAAGGAATGATGGAACACGTGCAGGAATGTGATCTGTGCTTGCTTCTTCCTCAGCACGAAGAACGCCTGAAATTAAGCAGGCCACGCTTAGATTAATCTTCATATTTAATAGACAGACAGACAGACAGACAGGCAGACAGATCGACAGACAGATAGACACTTCATTGATCCTGAAGGAATTCAAGTCATCCCGTAGCTGATGACAAGATAAGATGATGCATGCTTACCGTGTCGAGAAGTTCGATGTATTTTGAAAAGTAAAACAGCCAAGACACTCGAATCATCTGGAGGAAGGAAAGGGCAAAACGTACACAATTTCAAACAATGGATTCAACTCGACAACCATTCGAACCTTGGACAATCTTAATGGATGAACATCATTACGTCTCTCACGGCCATCAAATTAACAATTCATTGTCTTACCCTAAATGCTTCTGGGGTGCTGGACACATCAATAAGGTCACATCTCCACGTGTAGGTAGTGCCCCACCCGGCCATCATAAACTAGACGGCAGAACGCATCAGCAGAGGTTAAATTTGAATTCTATAAAATACATCGGTATATATTGGAGCGACGCCCCAAAAAAACCTCTTACCTCATACACTATGTACGCATTCAATACAACCATACTAAGGTTGTAGACAATCATGGCTGTGTTGAGTTGGAAGGGCTTGCGGTTTGCCATCAGGCGAGGACCCACGTACACCGACAAAAACACGTAGGACAGCAAGATGGTGGTCATCTGTACCGGGCTCTGCATGAGCGGGTAGTCTCTGACTCTGACATCTACAGATAAAAAAAAAGCACACACACACACACACAAACATCACCTGCCAGCATCATCAGTAACGGTTCCACGTCTAATACGTCACGTTTTCCTACGTAGCTTCACTTCGCTGATCTTTGGTTTTACATTGTTGGTTAAAGAGACAGACGTGGAATCGGACATGTTTCACCCACCGGTCCTCTCTTGAAGGTAACTGTGAAATTGTACAATCTTTGACACGACTTCCTGCAGCATGGTGACCGCCGTTCTGTGTTTTATAAATCCCTGGGAGACAAAGGAGAAAGCAGAGTGAGATGCTCGGTGTTTAAACAGGTTATTATGGACAGGTGAGCTGCAAAGTGACCCCGTCCATCTGTCTCCACGCTGACTAAACAAACAGGAGACAGCTGCACGGGCTCATCAAACACCCCCAACGCTGCCTGTGCTCTCATGGAGCCATAAAGGAAAATCACTTCTTCTATGACCCGACAGATAATGACTCGTTTCAGATCCTAATCATTGGGGGAGTGAGGGCGGCACAAATAGTCTCATTTAAAATGATTCAAGTTTGAAGGCAACCATTAGGCGTACAGCCGCTAACATAAACTCAGTGTGCTTTAGGTTGGATTGTGACACATATGAATTGTCCTGTCAGTCTAAAAACAATAAATTCTCTCTTGCTGACTAACAGAGCAAGTCAAACAGGTGAGGCAAACAAGTTGGCTCGTATGGAAAACCAATTCATCCAAGCAAACTAACTAACTAACTAACAAACTAACTTCATATGGACAGAATCACAGTGAATCACAAGAGAAGTTACACTTTTACACTTGTAGCAAACGAAGGATAGATTTTCTCTTGTATTTCTTCTAAATCCGGATCCGATCTGGCCAAGGACACTGGATCAGAAATGTTTTACAGTTTGTTAAACAGCAAACAAAAGCAGTCAACATACCAAAACTCAGCATTAGCTTGGCATACACGGCTGCATCCCTGAAACTAGTATAACTGCAATTACATATAACTTCCCAACAAATGACTCACCCGGCTGAGCACACACTCTCAGCTCTCTCTCTCTCTCTCTCCTGTATGCACAGTCAGAGCAAGGCAGCCCTGGACTTCAATTGAGATTTCAGCAGGTCCCAAATCCCAAATCACAGCTGAGAGAAGGTAAATTGCTGTTTCCTGTACTCTCCACCCGTACTCAGACTTGTACGGAGGAAATGTCCTCAACAGAGATCACCTGAGAGCTAAAACGCAAAAGGTGTGGAGAGGGAGAGTGAGAGTGAGAGAGAGGAAGAGTGAGTGAGAGAAAGGAGAAAGACAGAGACCGGCTTTGGTAGGTATGGGACTGAAATCATTCAAGTCATTTTAAACCCCTGACTGCTACAACTGACTTGCTGGTTTCAGGACCACACCCTGTTTAAATCCCAAGCTCCACCTTCCAATCCTCACTCAGCCTGTTTGTGATTGGCCTGTTGCATCAATGGCTGTCAAGAGTATGGGGTCAGAGCGTTACACTTACCTGTGAATAGACTCATTGTTGGGTAGTAACATTAAGTCAGTCAGCAAAATAGAATTGGATAAGGTCCTATATTCTAAAGATGAACCCAATGTGAAAAAAAAAGATAAATGACGTGGAAATGTGACAAATTGAACGTAGAAACAGATTTTCACAGGTACGATATATCTTATTTGTCCTTCGGTCCCTATTTGGACCAAAGGTGAATTCAGATATACATTCATCAGATACAATTCATTGTGAGTTGCCCATCCCTTCTGACGTTTGGGTGCCGAGGCTGGGCTCCGGTCCCACCCCCGGTGCTATGACGAGCTCCACAGCTCTCCTGTGGCTCAGGTTCTACCTGTTTCCCAAGGACAGGCTGAGTAGGGTGTGCGTGAAGAAGGCGTTAGAGTTTTCTCATCTGCCTGTGTGTGACAATGAGTGGTGGCTGGAATGAAAGGAATCTGAGCAGGAGAGAGAGAGAGAGAGAGTGAGAGAGAGAGAGCGAGAGAGAGAGAGAGAGAGACATCTGTTTATATATGCAGCACTTGGATGCTTTCTAATGAAGTGGAATTACAATCATTACAGCGCTGATTAGAGTCAATGCCAGCCACAAGATTCTAGCACGTTAACACGATTGGTCTGGGCTCTTTTATCTTGTCTGTCTTGAACTTCTCGGTCTCGCTGCCGTGACTGTGATGGATCTCAGCCCATCTCGCGGTTGATGGTGGTTTCATCTTTATCTCTGACTCCATGATTCTTCAATATTCTGGATCAGTACTCGTGTTCTCGACGAATCAATTATTTTGCTGTACTTATTGATGTGTTGTACCCTCTCCACCCTCTCTGATTTCATGTGGACCAAATCTCTGTGGGATCCATTGTTGCATTTTTGTTGTTGTCCTGTATTGTTGTATCTCTGCCCTGTAATTAACTCTTCTCACCTACGGCTCCTGTTGCACACCTGGCTGTTGGAGGAGACGGAATTGTTTCTTCATTGCAATTTAAGGTTCTTGGGGGGACTTTGGGGCCGGATCGGACACCGTCTGTTGTTGTGGGCCTGTAAAGCCCTTTGAGACATTGTCTACGATACATGAATGAACATAGACCTGATTCGAATCATCTGTGAGCAGCAGAGGAGAACAAAGTGGTGGAAATTTGTGACTCTTATGTGAATAATCCATGTTGCGGCGTGACATAAGCACAGTTGGTACGTTTACTCATGTACAGCAGAATGCACATTGCAACACTAGAGTACATCTTTACTCCAGTAGTTACTTTAGATGTTAAGACAAAAGACAAATATTCACGATGTTAGGCAAAAAGCTTTCGGTTCAATAAAATGCTAGTTGAAGCGTCCATTGGTGGCAAATTTTTGCAATCAGAGCAATTTAAATCAATGGGAAAATAGGTTACTGTAGCAAATCATTCACAAGTAGAAGAGTTTTCTTTGCAAAACACTTATAAAATATTTAAAATATATTACTGGCAGCATCGTGGAGCAAAAAAAAAAAAAAAAAAAAAACCCCCCAAAAAACAA
>OMNV01009357.1:37487-75089 GCA_900303265.1 Brotula barbata | reverse complement strand
CAACCCTGGGGAAAAAAAAAAAAAAAAAAAAAAAAGCACCCCAAAAAACAATACGTTTTGCGCTGTCAGAGTCTGTCACAAGACCATTTGTTTTGTGTTTTTAATAGAGATTTCTTGCATGATAACTTCTGATGAAATCGACTGCATATCCTTCCTCATTTTCCTCACTTTTTTGTTCTTCACACCACAAAATAAAAACGCACATAATTTAATTCCACTTTATTTTTTCTTGCTATGCTGAATAACTTAACTGCAAAACTGCTTTTTCCTACGTCAAGGTCAAAAGTTGACTTCCGTCCAGATATCTAAAGTTACAATCAGATAAATCTAACATTATGTGTATTCACGAGAAATGTGACGAGTACACAATTGCAACGTTTTGCAGATTTTATAGATCTGAATTTGGGCTAGAAATCAGACAGACGGACGTTCAGTTCCAGACATTTGCAGGCTGTGGGAGCGTTGTTGTTGTCATGTTGTCTAATTCAGACAGGCCAGACTATCAGCTGTTTTTCATATAGATTCCATAATAATACACACTGCAACACACAGCCGGTTCTTGTTGGTCTTGTGACTGTTAAGCTTTCACTTAATGTTTTGCCCAGTGGCAGAATAACTTGATAGAAACCAGCAAACAACACAACAATAAGAGCTTGTCAGTGGACGGGCACACTTCTCCGCCCAGTTTCATGGACAGTCCTCGAGACATACAGGTTGTCCCCAATTAGCGAATACTTAAAAAACAGATGGAGTGGATTCCTCTGGAGCAGTGATATGAGGATCATTGTCCGAAAAATGAAAAAGTATGTGCTTTTTTTACCATCTGTTTTGATTGTCTCATGCAAATGTCACACACCAGAACTCATCAATCAACTTTTTAGTGACAGTCGCTCTTCTGGCAACCATCAACCATTTGTGTCCTCCGTATGTGTCACCTGAGACACAGTCAGATTATTCACTCCATATATGACCAAAAACATGCAAAATATTTTGTCGCCCACAGTCACTGATGACCGAGGAACGCATCTAACCTAACAACTTTGAAACTTGGCCACTGGATGCTATTAAAATGCCATTAAAATGGCCATTAAAATGCTAATTACAGAATCACTTTTTTGCATGAACACCAGAGTGAATTTTCAGTAATTAGATCCTTGTTTTGCACACCTGAGTTGATATCAATTTGTTATAAATGTGCATTATTCGTCATTTTTGAACAAGTTGATGCAAAACGTTAATTTTTTTACATTACTTATATGTGAAGACTTTCAAAATAAAATGCCCCACATCTTATCATATTTTGAAGGGGGAGAAATGGTTACTTTAATGCAGTTTAAAGTTGGCAGAAATGTGACAGCAGACTTCTTGACTAACAAATACATCCAGTGGTTTTCAAACATGAAGCATCTGTTCATAATGGGAATCCTATGTTGTACTACTCACCCGAGTATTCTAGAAGCTCTTTTCAGCCTGCAGTGACAAGTTGTTGTATTTGACAGTGGCCTCAAGTGCATTTTCTGACAATATAAATGAATAACAGCGACACCAAGAGGCCATAGTGTCTTCCTGCAACTCATTTTATCTGGCTAATTAACCTCTTGAACATTGAGGTAACTATCAATGGGTCAGTCGTCAGAAAGTTTTATCTTAAATTCCAGGGATTTGCAGCATGTCGCCAAAGATAGAAAATATATCAGGTTTATATTTAACAGTAAGAAATAGATTAATGGCTAAGTTTTGTGATCAACATAACTAACAGTGGAGTGAAACCAATTCGTACAAATTATCATCTTTGTCTCACACACACATTAATCTCGTTTCCCCCGAATCACAAACATGGCATCCGTAAATTAGGATATGCTTCATTGTATATATATATTTGCTTTCTGCTTTATAAAAAATGTTAACCCAGTGCATTTCGTGAATAGTGGCACATCTATTTTTATCTGTTCAGCAGGGGATTAAAAACACACCATTTTTGGCCTCTGCAGGGTACAGTTATGTAAACCATGGGAGCATTGTTTATATGCTGTATATCTTCATAGTTGCATTAAAATGACTGTGGTGTGTGTAATATGTATAATATCTATTAAGTGGTAAAATAGATCCACTTAATATACATTAGTTAAATCAAACTTTAAACTTAAACGTATGGTTTTTTGTACATCATTGTAGTTGAGAAATATTAAACGAAAATTGACTAAATTCATTGTGGCGCACGATAGAATGATTTATATGCCTGGTTATTTGTGAATGAACGCCTAGAGGCACTTGATTTGTTTCTCTCTGCGCATCGGACTGAGGTTTGGCCTGTTTATTGGCTTGGAAATAGACGTTAACCCCGCCTCCGGTCGTATCCTGACGCCAAATGCAACGCCACCGGGAAGGTGGAGCAACAGGTGACGTCCTCAGGCTCAGTCTGTGGTTTTCAAACTAACATTGGACGGAGCGGGAGCTGATAACCCAAGACATCCGACGAAGACTCACACGGCGCTTCCTTCGCCGTTTCAGCAAAGTAAATAAAACGTTTTTGCGCGGACGTTTCCCACCGTGTTTCCCCTCTGGAGTACAAACGCGGAGTTTGAAACGGATTTCTCCGGAAGAACCAGGAGTTCCATTGTCGGACAAACCCGATTTTTGACACAGGCGCGCGCACATCTCCGAGGATAAAATGGTTCAGGTAAGCGTGGCTTCGTCTTCATTTTCACGCAAATTAGCATAACAAATATATTCTTCTCTTTATTAACCATTCACCGCAAAAAAACAAAACAAAACAAAAAAACCCCCCAAAAAACAACCCAAACGATTCGGTGCACATGTCTCAAAAAAATAATAACAATTCGTTCGTTTCAAAATCTTCCTTCAATTATCCGGTGTCACAGTGTGATGTTGCGTAATCCCAACGATGTAGCAATATCTTGACAAACCCATGAGACAGAATAACGCCCTCAAACATAATCTTATGTAAGTTTCTGCTCTTATTTAGAATTTCAACGTCCTCACCCACCCACATTCCACGTAACTGTTCAAAAACAGTGGAGAGCACTGTTATTAATATAACCACGCAGGCAGCCTGTTTGTTGTCATTGGATGTGTTAAATCAAAGTGTGTCTGCCTGGCTCCCTTCTGGTCACACAAACAAACAAACAAACAAACAAACAAAAAAAACATTCCCAAAAATGGACATCGTGAAATGGTGTTTAAAAGTAATGCCTTTTTTTTGTGCTTTTATCCACACAGTTGTCACGTCGTCTTCTCAGTTAACGTCCATCCCTTGGAGACAAAGAGAGGACAGACACAGCTGATCAGAAGAGGTCAGGTCCATCATCCTGTGCTGAAGACCATGGATGTGTTGCGGCGGTCTTCTGCCTTTGCTGCTGAAGTCCTGGATGTGTTTGATCGCTCTCTGACGGAGAAAGAGTTGGTGTCCCAGTCCAAAGCTTTGTGCAGAGACTACATCCTGTCCAGATTGAACCAAAACGGGCTGGGGTGGTCCAAATCTGAGCTGAATCTGTCCCCCTCAAATGCAGCCCTCTCTGAGGTGTCTTTGGTGCTTCTCTGTCTTGGTAAGTAAAACTTAAGTAATCACAAATTTTTACAGGCAGGAAATCAGACGTGTACCTACCGCAACATGAAGACGTGTTCAAGGCCACAGTTGTCACCTCCTTATGTACTTTGAACTTGAGTTTGCAGATTGAATTGGCTTTACTTTGTCTTCAGGAGGGGGAATAAGTAAGTTTAAGGGGACTTTCTTTAAGAGCCATGATCTGAAATCATCACCTTTGACCCTAGCTGCTGCTATAATGGCGTTTTTCTCAGACAGGGTAGATCAAAGTGCAGATTTCAGCAGCAGAATTTGTAAAATTTGCCCTTTTCATTCATAATTCAACGTTATCAGCGATTCCTTTCATCTCGTGTGTCATTTTTTTGAAAGCATTGACACACGTCACACCTTTCAGATAAAATCAGCATAGAAATAGTTTTAGGCGCAAAGAACAGAAGCATGAACAAGTATTTGTTTTCTAAGTGAAATGCAAGTCTCATTTCTAGGCAGCAA
Source organism: Brotula barbata (assembly GCA_900303265.1). Classification (NCBI taxonomy): domain Eukaryota; kingdom Metazoa; phylum Chordata; class Actinopteri; order Ophidiiformes; family Ophidiidae; genus Brotula; species Brotula barbata. The sequence goes on along the minus strand of OMNV01009357.1, from coordinate 71,032 downwards.
ATTCCCAGTAAAGCTCAAGTCAAGACAGGTAAGTCTGGATTTGAGACTGACGGGTCAAGACTTGTCACTTTCAAAACAATGACTTGGTCCCACCCTGATAGAAAGTATTAGTTGGAATCACTTATAATGAGCTCACTTACGAAACTTTACTGATCAGCCAGACTTTTAAAGATTTCCACCGAATGTTAGTACATCAGAATTCCTTTGAAGGCACAGATTTAGCATCTGTGCTTCCATTTGCTTAAACCCATTACACAAGCTGTCTAGCGGAAGTAGGACGCATGACTCGTTCCCACTGACACGAACTTGTTCTGCTCTAGTTTGGAAACCTAATATTACACCTTTCGGAGCATTTCCACCCGATAGAAACAGATTCCAGCTAGGATCCAGAAAACAGAAAGACCTAAAATGTGAACCGTGGTGACATCTTGAGTGGGAGTGAACAGGTTCCAGAACCCAAATCTATTAGGTGGAAAAGGGCCTGAGAGATGGACAACACATGGCTGATTGTAGCATCCCGACGTTGGAGTAACCCTCTTCAAAATGCTGAATTTGAGGCTTGGGTTGCATTTTACAGAACTAAATCCTGACAACATTGGCTTAGGCTAAACCTGTGTCTAACTGTTCTTCTTGACGTCCTTTTCGTGTGCTTTCCCAATGTTACCTAGGTGATGAGCTGGAGTGTATGCAGCCAAATCTGTACCGGAACGTGGCTCGGCAGCTGAACATTTCTGTTGCCATGGAGAATATGGTATCGGATGCCTTCATCAGCGTGGCAACAGAGATCTTCTCCACAGGTATGCAGCTGTTGTCATCTGGTGCTGATGTGTTATACGTAACACTAAGCAAAGCTAAACATCTGGTGATCATCAGCCAACGCACATCAGTCGTTGCCGGAAGAGATTTACACCTAACAGATGAAGGTGGTTACTGTGATTCAATAGATTTCCGTCTGGAGATTTGGCTAAGAGATTAATTTAGTTATACTGTGTGGGCGTGAAGTATACATAGCCGGAGTGTTGGGCAAATAAAACAGAGGGAGATCATCTAAAAGGCAGCACTGCTTCCGCTTTATATCTTCTGCCTAGAGAGACACCAACGACAGTGCTTATTTTACAGCGTGGAGGATTTGTTCTGTTGTGGCTGCACGCGTTTATCATTTGAACGCGCACGTTGAGCCGAACAATTTAAACAAACAATACCAGACAGTCTGAATGGTTCTCAAGCTGGTCTCCGGTCTTCAGGTTCACTTTAATGTCATGAAGCGTCTTAGTCTCGTAGGTCTTGTACTTGGATTTGAGCTTAGTGGTCTGGGCTGATTCACCTGATTCACCTCCAGTGGTTTTGGGGAATGATAGGTCACAGATGGTGTTCTATTGCTTAAGCAGAGAGTACAAAGAGTTTAGTAAGGTTTACATTTTTTTTAAACAAAGTTAAATATAGGTGTGACATAAGGAGCAGCTGAAATCTTCATCCTGTCTCGACTTGTTGTGAAAGGTCACAAAGTGCAGCTGATCATTATGGCCGCCATCATACCCACAAGAATTTATTTGCAAGTACACGCACTGCACCGTGCCTGACTCATGTGTAAATGTGATGGTTTCCTCGGGGAATATCACAGCTGACCCGACCTCCACATTCTGGATGGGTGATGGTTAAATCCCACCCCATATTTGGATAAAGGAGAAGAATAGATTTCTGTCCGTCCAGGTCTTGACTTGACTCCTTTTAGTCTGATTCTTGACCTTTGGCGGAAATTAATTTTAGTTGAATTGAGTGCAGCATTGCATGCACATTTTGACCCACAACCAAATTGGTTTCAGTTCTAAGAGAGATCAAACCCTAAAATGGACATGATTTATACAATTTCCTCGCTTTTGTCCTTGAACTTGTACTTGTTCTGATGTCACGAGAACAATTTTGGGAGCAGCGTGGGATTCCTTCTGAAGAATAACAAACTGGTGAACCCTTGTTTGGCCCAGCCTTCTCGGGTAGGATGGTTGAAAGCCGGGTATAAATAGAAAGGCTCTTTTTGGTTTGTTTTCCTTGCCGTCCAGGGTTTGATTTAGTACATTTTTCCATATTTGGCCAAACCTCAATATACAATAAATCGTATTTCCAGTAAATATCATACATTCCAGTGTGTACAATAAGCATAGTCTTTGGAAAGCTGGAAATAGTTTACTGGCAATCCAAACTAAGGACTCCTACTCTGTAAAATCAACATGGCATGTCTCTCCACCATTTGTCATGGTCTGCCTCCCACTTCTGTTCTTTCTCTTTCCGCCCACCTCTCCTACAGCTTTATCCCTGACAATCTTGTCTCTATTCTTGGCCTGCATCTCAATGGGGACCAAGGCGTGACGTGGATTTGCAGCCTCCTTGGGCACTTATCTTATTTAAGCTTGTCTAGAGCTCCATCCCATTATAATCACGACCAGTCACTACAGGCACAGCCATGCCTAAAGGAGGTTAATGCCATTAGTTCCTGCCCTGCATCACACAGTTGGTGTAACAATCCCTGCTGCCCTGGAAACGGCACTTACAAATGGCCAGATGTCCTTAATTATCAGATTTGATTAGTTTTCCGGTCAAGTCTTCGCGTTGAGATCAGTTGAAGTGGAAAAGAGAGCGATTGAAGTGATTTTTAGGCCAAAATGAAAAGCTTATTTGAAGCACCTTGTTGACTGTCCTGGAGTAAGTGACCCAGTGTTTTGTTTGCGTTGGTCATAGCAACGTCAGCCTCTTTAATGTACTTGTGACGTGTTATATGGTTAACCTTATCAAGTTCTTATCGGTGTCATTAACACAAATGCTCCACTTTGTTGACTTAAACCAGGAATTTACAGTTTATGTTGGTACAAGGTCCACCGGCCCTCACTGAGACTGTCACAGACATTCAGGAAATATGATAGGAAAGTAGTGGCGATAGCGTGACATGGATTTGCCATCTATACGCCAAGGAATGTTTGCAGTGTGATAAGAATAATATATGAGAGTCCTTCATCAAGTTATTTTCCCTTTGTGTTCTCCCACTATGGTCTCAAACACTATCAGTTTGAGTTTTATCCAAATCACATTGCTTGATCTAGTGACAAAGAGGTGGTGCGTCAGTTCTAGCAAACATATTAATCTGGTTCACATCTGTTTGTCACTTTCTAGGAATAACGTGGGGTAAAGTGGTGTCCTTGTATGCAGTCGCCGGGGCCCTCGCTGTAGACTGCGTCCGACAAGGACATCCCAGCACAGTGCACATCTTAGTGGACAATTTGGGTCAGTTTGTCCGCAAGTTCTTAGTCCCCTGGCTGAAGAGACGGGGAGGATGGGTAAGTGATGTGCACTCTGAAAACTGACAAGATAATTTTGAAGCAGTGTTGAATTTTTCAGACTCTTTAGAGAATGTTTTCAATATTCTTGAAGTAAAATATTTCTAATTTGTTTTTGAATTCTATATGATTTGTATGAGGATCTATTTTCTCTCTTAGAGACAAAACTCTCCACGTTCTGGTCATAATCTTCTTTTCATAACTCACTCGCTTCACTCAGAATTTAGCGAGATGGCTGATTGTGTCATGTTGAAATTTTGTTGGTTATTTACCCAGAAAGACCTCTTCATAATAAATTCTTGCAAACACCTGCAGCAACCCAAACTCGGCACCTTTAAAACTCACTTGTGCATTTCCTTTATCCAGACAGAGATCACGAAATGCGTGGTGAAGAAGGATCTCACCCCTGAACACAACTGGTTGTCCTCAGTCGTAGAATCCCTCAAATACTTCCTGACCACAGTGTACGTTTACGTCATGAAGGAGCCGTGAGCGTCAAGATGGAGAACACAGGAGCCACCGTCAAAGAAACGGCCTGAGATTTCAATCTGGGCCTCAATTGTGAAACTACAGCAGAGATGGACAGCGTGCTTTACGTGGATTGAGCCTTCTAACAAATACCTGTCTGTTGTTGAACGGCCATCAACAAACGTTTCATCAGCATCGCATTTGTTACCTTGGTGTCAAATGAGTCTCTTCGTGATTGCCCTTCATCCAAAGAGTAGTCACAATGATGTTGGGAAGCATTTGTGGATTAATCTGTCTGTGTCACTCCACCTCTTACATTTATTTTACAGCTCTTACACCAGTGCAATAATACAGTTTTCTCCAGTGTTGAAAATGAGTTTCATGGCGTTCAGATTTTGAATACTGGCGGGTGACTCGGTACTCTGATGTGATTGTCTCAGAAATTCTACCTGTTGACAGATGTCATGTTTATGACCGACGCTGGCTCAGCTGGCTGGGTCTGAGTGTGTATGTGAATGAATGTGTAATTGTGGCATGTTGTTGATTGTTGGAAAGGGTTTATCAAGGAAGCAACCGATTTCTCAGGAGTGAATAAGAGCAATATCAGGTGGGATCGCCGCTCGCACTTCATGGGTTTGATGTCTCCTTTATTACATAGTGCATTACCAAAGTATACAATGTATTTTTTCAAATACAACCTTTGCTTCAATTTTGGATATGATTGACAGTGAATGTTGGGTTGACTCTTAGCCCCTCCTAGTTTTGGCTTATGAATGTTCAGACTCAAAGGGATTAAGCAATGCCACTGAATGTGGTGGTGCTTATTTTGATATTGACTTCCTTTTTAACCTGTATATATGTTATTTATGATTTTATTTTTTTAATTATGACTTCAATTAATAGAGCCACTGTAGTGTCGAGAGAGCCGCAAAGGCTCATCAGAATGATTGTGTCGTATGTGTGTTGGTTGTCGCTTACACAGTGTTAATTTATCAGCGTGTCTGAATATTTTTTATCTGCACAATAAACTTCACAAAATCCCCAGCAATGGACACCTTTATTATCTTGATGCTCCTCATCCGATCCCCCTGGTCTGACAGTCAGGCATTTAAAAGGAAAATAAATCCAACAACAAAAAAACACCACCAGCTGGGTGTTGTTTGGAAAAACAGTCCCAAAAAAAATCTATTTACAAGGTGCTACCATTATTATTGCAGTTGGGAATCTAGAAGATAGGTTTAGTTTTTAGTGTGGGCCATAAACTTAATCTTTTTATGATTGCCCATGGTTCCTTGAGGGTTCATACAAAGGCGTATGAACCAGCTCAGCAATTACCCAATATAAGTGCTTTATATCAAACAATAAATACATAGGAGTAATATCACCTACATAGTCCATGTTTTTAGATGAGTGATGATGCTTATTAAGGTAAACAATAAACAAAAGTGCAATAATGCCCAGAAAAATAGCAAGTATCTACCAGTATGTACATACAAGTGTGCTTAAAGACACAGTGTCTGGACTTACAATCTTAAAATAGTGCAAGAAAGGTCAGCAATATGAGAGGGCTGCATTAAATATCAGCTCATCAAAAGCCATACAGATCCAAGTTTATATGCTACGAATATATTGCATAATCTTTAAGGCCATTAAGTGTAACCGGAAACAAAATTCACAGCTAGGACTTTTTTCAAACTGCCATGTAAGGAAATGGCTGCTTCCTGACCATATTTGTACATCAAACTGCCTGTCTGTTACGTCAAGATGAACGATGGTAGGTAATGTGCAAGTGCTGCATCAGTGGCTGGTTGTCTGTTGCCATAGAAACAGTCTGCTCCAGCTTCCCATCCGGTCGGAGCTGAAACACTCTAGAAATCTGAAAGAAATTAGTCACTAAATGAGTCATTTAAAAAAATGGGGAATGGTTTGTGGATTATTTTTTAGATATTTATGCCCACAACATTATAATTTTAGCAATAAATAACAAATTAGTGAAATTATTGCCACTTAATGCAAAATGTGTGTGTCTCAGTTTGACCTGCTGCACATGTGGCTTCTTGGCAAACGAGATTCTGGCCAGAGCCTGGCTTTGCAGATTCAGCTGCTGGCCTGTCATCTCTCCTTCCTCAATCTCCACCAGACCTGCGCAAAAACAGTTAAGTGAGTAAGTATGTAGTACAAAAACAAGAATCCACTGCAATCCTTGCTCTTTGAGGATAATTTAAAATTTTTGCAAAGTGTTACTTTGGCAATTTTTGCACAGTCGGTGCATTTTTGTTGAAATGATGATATGCTGTTCACCAACCAGGCCTGTACTACACCCGTTGCCTCTGTAAAAGCCTCTAAAAGCTACTCTGCATGCAGAATACATTTTCAAAATTCACTGTTACATCTGCTGATAAGCATGTGACTACCTGAGTTCTGTGCAATAATAAACGCCACTCGGTTGGTTCCCGGCTGCATTTTAATGAAGCCACATTCCCGGTGCAGTGGCTTCTTAGTGTCCGCATGGAATGCATTGAACCTGCCAACAGATTTACATGATTTTATGTAGTTGACATGGTAACTGATCAATCGAATCAATCAAGTCTACGATATCACAATGGAGAATTTTCATCATTTGGTCATTTGATGAAATTTCTGGATTCCACCAGAATTACACTTACATGAAGTTAATGATAGGCTGCCCCACGTGGCTGAAGTTCAGTGTCTCCGTGTAGCGGAAAGGGTTAATGGTTGGGAAGGCGCCCTCACCTGGCTCATCTGACTCCCAGGTACCCAGGAGCCAATCCAGACAGAGGACGGCTGGGTTCAACTCAGCTGAAACACACGTAGCACACACGCACGCGCACACACGCACAAGTTCATACATGCATTTTGAGGGCACAGGAAGAGGAAGGAAAAGAGTGAGAGAGAGAGAGACAGAGAGAGAGAAACTCTATATTGTACAGTAACTGTGACATTTACATATGGTTTATTTTGTTTATAGATTTTGACTTATTATTATTAATAAATATTTTTTCAGTTTTTTGGTGTTTAAATATACACTCAGCTACTGTACGACACAGCTCTGGCAGTACTATAAATCATATAGCTATGGTTTTTACATATATGGTCATGCTAATCACGGTTTTTGAAACTGAATTAGAAGAGAAACTTCATGCTGTGTCATGCTAACAACGAAGTAAACCCCTTGACTATCAACAAAGGGTCTGCGTGTCGAATCTACCGGAACATAAATCAAAACTAGTATCTGTACCATGACGTAAAAAGCCATTTAAGGTCGGCTGCTTCAGCGCAAACACGGTTCACGTGGATATTTTGCTCTTATTTTACCCATTTAAAATGATTTATTACCTGTTTGTTGAAAAGAACACGCCATTCGTGCGGAAAACCGAAGCTGGGTGAGTTTATAAAGCTTAGAATCGTTCTGAAAGTCACTGCAGCGTACTGAAGTTACTCTGCAGCGTCGTAGTTATACCGGTTGTTGATTTTATTGGCTCCGGGGCATGATGGGAAATGTAGTTCTTACTCTTAAAAAGGCTTTACCTGTACGAGACTGCGAATAACGCCTTACTGCGGCATTTTATAGACACACACACTGAGGCAGGAGAGCCGTTTGATAAAATAATTCACATTTTATTAACATTTTGCAGTGTTTTCAGGCAGCAAGGATCATACAATACTGAATACTAATTACTCATTCAAGAGCATGACTTGTGTTTAACAAAATATATGTTTTGTTTTTACATTTCTAAAATCTCCTCTGTCAGATGCAGCATATCCACTTGTGGGCACAGTGAATGTTTATTTTGTTTTCATTCCATCACTGCATGAATACAGGGCCAGCGGTGTGGGAACCTCCTCCCTCACGCCTTGCTCTTTTTGCAGTTCTTGAGAGCGTCTGCCAGAGCGTGCAGTGCCATGTCAGCATTCGCTTTCTCGCAGTTGTATCCCATCAATCCAATACGCATCACCTAATGAAAAAAAAAAAAAAGTGGTGGCAAATACATCAGCATGCAGTGTGGATCTGAGTGTGCAGTGACTCAGCTCAGTGACTCAGGCATCTGTGTGAGGATCGAACTGATAACAGTGTTCTTCTTGACCATCCTGACATATAAATGAATAAGGAAGTATAGAACAAAACACTGTCCTGTGTGTTCTGGTGATAATTTGACATGATCCTAGACATTTGGGTCTTCAATCTTGATTCATCTGTGTATTATTCTGCCTTCTTTCCATTAGTTTACTTTGAATTCTGAATTCTTTTCAGTGAGAATGTCTGCAACACCAGCAGCAACTCACCTTGCCAATGGAAGGACCCAGTCCTCCAGTCATCTCTATCTGGTGGTGCTTTATGAGGTAGGCCAGCAGCTCCCTCCAGTCGTAGCCTTCGGGAATGGTGATGGTGGTGACCGAGGGGAGCCTCAAATCCTGTAGGGTAGGTCATAAAATCAGGGGGAAAGTGCTTAGTATGCAAGGGTCACTGATGGACAGCAGAAAGGAAAGTAGACGAAGAACAGGCAGTTAAAAACAAAACAACAACAAACAACAAAACAACACAATTAGACTTGTTCCCTAAGAAACAAGAGGAAAGAAAAAGATATACAGTGACATTTAAACATATGTTACTGTTTACATATATAGTAGGGATATTTCTTGCTTAATACAAGCTGGTGCACTAGAAAACTAAAGATCAAGCTTTCTGTTGTTTGGAATTACATATTTGTAGTTGCGTATGGCCACAAATAATGCTTTGTTGTGTGTGTGTCTGAGCCTTACCCTCTCTGGGATGAAGAGCTTCAAACCTAAATCTTCCAGTCCCCTGTACAGGTAGGATGAAACCTCCTTGTGTTGCTTCCATGATTGCTCCAACCCCTAGAGGGCGACAAAGATTACAGGAAGTAAATTGCAGTCCACCAAGATGATTCAAAATGTGAGCAGGGGAAGCTCCTGGCCCCGCAGAACAACCTCGAAACACTGCACCACTAATTTAGTGAATTCACTCAGGTTTCTTCCTCATTCAAAATGTAATTGCTGTCTGAACGGTCATGTTTTTGCATGATGGGCTTGATGAGAGAACAAAATTCATAGCTGTGAAGCAGAGATTGGGGTCACGTATGTACAAATACATTATAATAACTCTGCATAATCATTCCAGCATTTCTTTCAGTAAAGCAGCTGCAAAAACTGGCGAAATGTCCCTTTACCTTCTCAGCAAGAATTGCAAGACTCTCTCTCAGAGCGAAGAATCCAGATACAGGGCCGGTGTGGTGGTATCTAAGCAAACAGCATATTCGATTACTCATTACGCTGCAAATTTATATAATCTCCTATCATATCTGAATAAGGACATTGTGGACTCACGCTCTGGCGGGTTTGCCATCACATCCCCAGTAATTGGACAAATGTGTCATGTCAAAAAGGTAGGACACCGGTTTTGTCTTCCTGTTAAACATCTTGTGGCTGCGTGAGGTGACAAAGAGACACAGATGGTGGTTTGTACTTCACAAAATCAGACAGTCATCAAACACGGGTCATCAGCAGTCTTAGAGTCCTTATTTACCATGCTCTATCGTTGAAGGAGATGGGTGCTGTGCCAGGAGGAGCGTTCAGGGCTTTCTGAGAACCGGTGTACAAAATGTCAATCTCTGGAAACACAGCGAGGGTCACATGGGGTCAAGAGCGCACATACAAGCATGTGGTAACATACGCTGGACTTTAAACTTTCACCACTGCCTTACTTTGTTTATCCATGAAAATTGGTGCTGCCCCCAGTGACGCAACAGTGTCCACCAGGAAAAGACAGTTATGTCTGGAGGAGACGCGGTGGTGCATAGGTAGATAAGTACAGATAAGAGTTGCTTTCATTGATAAATAGACAATTATGAAACACTGATACAGAAGTGAATGCAGTTTTAACTCACTTTCTGCAAATGTCTCCAATGCCATCTACTGGGTGGCAGAGACCGGCAGAGGACTCTCCGTGCGTGAGGAAGAAGAGGACAGGCTTGTGTTTCTCCACGGCCTGCGAAGAAGGAGTGAAGATTTCGCTTGATATTGGCGTTTTGTGCGTTGAAGTCAAGCTTCAGAGACACTGTTTACCTGCTCAATTTCCTTATTGGAGAAGTATCCTCCCGGTGATTTCACCATTCTGTGCACATTGGCGCCTAATGTTCAAACAAACGAACAAAAACACACAGTCAGTTAAAAATAGTGCAAGATATTCAGCGCGCTCATGGTGACCCAAACCAGTTCGCGCGTAAAGCCGTGCGTAAAGACGTACCCATTCTCTCAGCAATATCTGCGACGCGCTCTCCCCATATTCCGTTGATGGCGATGAGGACACTCTCCCCGGGCTCCACTGTGTTGAACACCGCGCATTCCATAGCAGCGTGTCCGGATCCACTCATGGAAATGGTCATGTTGTTCTCTGTCTGAAATACGTACTGGATCCCTTTTTTAATGTCATTCATGATCTAGAGGGGGGGAATGAAGAACAGGGGGAGTTTATGGGACGAAAGAACTGATTATTACGCGCAGAAACGTTGAGTTTGGAAATCATTCTCCATGTGAGATTAAAGGTAAAGTGAGGACGGTAGAAATTGAGGATTAGACTACCACAGCAGTGCTGCATTCTAACTTAAAACTACATTTTCAGGATTGGAAAAATGTTTTATTTTTCTCATGCGAAAGAAGGGACAATTGATTGATATGTACATTAATATATGTATATAATATCTGATCAATGCGTAACGATGTAACTTTCTATGTTTTTTTGTCGTTTTAAAAAGTAGAACACAATATTTAGTAAAAACTGTGAAAATGCAAATATTGGAAGCAAAAAATGGAAAGTTTTGCAAACATGAACGCGTCGTTCTAAAATATCCTCGGTCTGTGGGTTTACCTCATACATTTCTGGGTGCAGGTGCCCAATGATCGGCCTGCCGCCCGCTGCTAGAACACGTGGAGGTACGTTGGAGGGTCCGGGTCCGAACAAGTAACGCAGAGGGGCCTCGAGTGGCCGCAGCATGCAGGCTGGAGGGGGGATGGCCAGGGAGGACATTGAGCGGTCCAGTCGCTGCAGCAGAGCCGCGCTCCTCGGGGCCAGGGGACCGTCGAGGGCCGCTGCTGCCTGCCGGGAGAGCAGCAAGCTCCTGCTGAAGAAAGCCCGCTGCATGACGGCTGCTGCTGTCCGGGTTCCTGAGCTCCTGGTTCCAAACACAGACAGACAGACTGAACTTGACTGTGACTTTTGAGTGAAGCTTTAAGCAAACAGGTCTTTGACCTCTTGGCGACGTGCGTGCGTCATTGGACTCCACGCAGATATGTTGTAAAAAAGTGACAAAAACTGCTATAGAATTGGCAAATTGTCGTTTTATGCATTTTGGTTTTATGGCATGGAAAGGTTGTTTTATTAACATTTATAAAACATAGAAACTTGACAATCAGCCGTGACGTTCTATGGTTGTTACAGGCCCTTTCCCAGCTGCCTTTGACTATGGCCTTCAAATGAATAAATAATAATAATAGTAGATAATGGAATAACTTTTGATTTTAACTGAATAGATTGTCATCATCAAGTGTCAGAGTCATCTCCCCCCCTAGAGTTTAACTTGACTAACCTCTAATGTTGACACGTTTGTTTAATTGGAGACCCACCAGGGGTCCATGTGACTCATCTTTGGTGTGGATCCATTTCAAACGACTTTTGAACCGACACCGTCACTTGACAGCTTTGAACCAGTTCAGGTTAGCTGGGGCTGGTTTGTTGATTTTCGCCGACCCCATCAGTCACAGCAGAGTTAAGAGAGGAGTCTTCCTCTTGGGAGAGAGCAGATTGGCTACTGTCCCCCAACACACATATACACACACACACACACACACACACACACACCCACTCATAAATGCACACATATAAACAAATACACGTGTACACACATCAAAATTCACACGCATTACTGTGCTAAAAATAGAATTTATTGGTAAAATCCTGATAAAGCGAGGTTACAAACCCCATTATTGACTTTTTTCTGTTATGTTTTCAATATGTGACTGTTTCAGTTTTACTCTGAATGCTTTTTGTCTGTTGATCGTGATTATGACTTGTGGTTCCGGAAACTAATATAATTAACTATAATATTTTGCTCCGAGGTAACATCTTTATAAAGTTTTATTTCAAGTTCTGATAAAAAAGTCCAAAGACACCAAATGTATTATATTATGGTGAATAGTGGGGAAATGTCTGTAAATGATACCACCTAATACATCAAGAATGTGGAGAATTATAAGGGATTTGAGGGTTTATTGTTCTCTCCTTTCCATGGAGACTGGCCACTGCTAACATAGAAGTTTATGGATTTTGTTGGCACGTTGGCATGGGAGGTATCTTCAAAAAGTTGTTTGCGTTGTTTGATATATTGTTTAGAGTGTGGTAGGACTGTGCTGACCTGCTGTAAAATGTACAAAGGTGACTGCATGGTACAAAGGTAGTAAACACTGCAGGTCACATACGCCCCCTAACCCCAAATATGACTTTATTGATCACACCCAGATATGATCATGGTGCTTTATTCGGGATTTCACAACAATTGATGGTTTGTAATGCGTGTACAATGTGTGTAAAGTGTGTACAGAGCTGTCCAAGACGAAAGAGGGAGGGAAACCTGCACCACTATATGTAGGATTGAGCTTTATTAAGCGCAATGTCAAGTTTAGTCTTTGCTAGTCCGGGCTGAACTGAACCTGATGTTGACCTATTTGGCAGCAATTTTGTCACAACAAGATCATAAGAGGTTTACTCTGAGTCTGGCTTGGTCAATAATTACACCAAGTGGAGCCAGGGTTAACCTCCAGCTGGCCTTTGTCCTGGAGAAAACACTCCATATTTACCCAAAGAGAGCATGCGAGGAGGCGCACTGGGATAAGCAAAGAGCAAGGCCAAGGTGGTGGCAGGTTAGAAGCATTCCGAAGGTTTTCATCAACAAGTTATAAATTATTGATATCTTCAGCAGATTATTAATGTTACAGTCGTTCATTTGGGCACAACAGGTTGCAATAAGTTACATTTTGAAAATATTTTATTTATGACCACAGTGAAATCAGTGCAGAAATGAGTCATCAAATCGGTGAAGATGGAATCATATTGAATTGTTCATAGTTTTAAAGTAACATTACTGCATCGAAGTTGTATTGCATCATCTGAGCAAGTGAGATACACATCCAGTACTAATTAGTGGTTCAAAATCAGGTTTGGTCCAAACATTTCTAATCCTTAAATGTAAAACGTTTAGATTAAAATGCCATTTATTGGTCATGTTTATTGGTTTATTTTTGAATAATCCACCATGGAACCAGCAAATTATTGATTTGACAATATTATAAGAGCTTTAGAAAGGAAATGATGTCAGAAATGATGATGATGTTTACATGTCTAGGTGAAAACTTTGCTCTAACATTGTAAGATGATAACACTTTTTTCACAATAACCACTTTTCATCAGATGAATTGTGGGTACTGGATGAGGTATTTGCACCTTTATTCTATATTCTTCGTGGTTCATTGCTGCTTTTGTTGTAAACCTCCAATCTTTCATCTCTCTCTCTCTCTCTGTCCCTCCCATTCACTCTCATGGCTGCCTGCTTCCTCCAAGCTGTGATGATGCTGATGCTGATGTCATCACTGCCTCCCAGCATCCCTGGTCCAGCAGCGCCTCCATTTTCCCCTCTGACAGACAGACAGACACACTGACTGGCTGGCTGGTTGACGGTGGGCCGCTGGAGCAGCCTGCACCCATCCTGGTGATTATCCACCCATCGGCCCCTCGCTCTCCTCCCTCCCTGTCTGCCCATTTGACGCTCTCAAGACGGTCCCCGGCGGATTCTCCATGTATAGATGCGCCAAGATCAGGGATGCTGTAGACTGACCAAAGAGGAAAAAAACAAAAAAAAACAACGAAAAACACATACAAGACTGAGGATAATCTAGCAGCGGAGGATCTGGCGCTGTTTTGCCCGGGCAGAGGACTCACCCTCTGCGGTCGTCGAGTCTGAGTTGTCGAGGTAAGTCGGACGGGTTTTCACGGCTCGGTACGGAGGTACCAAATGGTGGAGAGCGATCTGTGTGAGGACGCTGCGCCAGGATGCTGTCCGAATAATGCGAGGACATTTCACCACGTTTGCTGTTAATCCGTTAAACACGTCGTGATATCCGATCGAAAGATGCAATTGACGCGGTAAACGTCGACATTGAAGCCCCGTCGGTGCGCACCGACCCGCTGTCTGACGCAGTCCTCAACGCGCTGGGGCCGTTTTTGTTTACGAGGCCTGGATTTGAGGTGCGGCTGGAGGGGCTTATTTACACGGATTATACACATTCACAGTGAATGTTACGGTACATTTGATCACCGTCGCATCAATCAATCAATCCAAAATGTGACGTATAAAATAAAGACTCGAGGAGAGGATGGATGGATGGATTTGGCCTCCTGTTGTGTTATCCATCATCCTCGCAAACATACTTGAAAAATACCAACGTAACATCTCATCAGCAGGAAAAAAATACAAAAAACCAAATAGACACGAGCCTCATTAATGACACCCAGCCGGCCCCATCGTCATAAAAACACTGAAAATAGAGACATTTGTGTCTGTGTTTGTATTTGTATTTCTTTAGGTGTGAAGCATCGCAGAGATGCTGTTTCATCAGGGCCTCTGTTGGTGGAGCAGAGGGGTGATGCCCGCGTAATGAGCAGCCATTTTACTGTAGAATGCAAAGATGCTGATGGTGTCCCTGCCAAATGTTTTGGCCATCCGTTTACTCTGCTGCGTTTCGGGAGCTGTGTGTGTCATCCTAACATCAAACCAATGAAAAACCTCTAATATCCCTAGAGTCAAAGCCTGCAGATGTTTTCTGTTATCGTTTCTCTCGTGCATGTGTTGCAGCCACTGTGTTCCCGTCTGTGTGAGATGTTTTGTTGGATGATGATTTACTTCTAAATGTTCGAAACCCATTGATATAAATTCATAATCTTACACAGGAGCGATGACGGCTTCATTGTTGTCACGTTGGTGCTAACTGGGCCTTGGGTCCAAATACCGGTCACCAGTATTTTAACAAATAACACTTAAGTGGAGTTAAATATATATGATCAACCCTAACATCTGTAATTATGATGAACACAAGTACCCACTGTGTTTAAGGCACAATTCAGTGAGTAATACTTGAAACAAACTACTGTCTTTTATCTGTGTTCACCACCGAATACCTACATGTGTGTATGCAGGTTCCAGGTGTGTGTCTGTGAAGCCACACAGATCTCCAGCTCTTCCGTACTCACTCACTCATCTCCAACATGGCGGGAGCTTCGGTCAAGGTGGCGGTGAGGGTCCGACCCTTCAATTCCAGAGAGATGGGGAAGGACAGCAAGTGCATCATCCAGATGTCAGGAAACACCACAAGTCAGTACAACTTCAGATGGGATTATATTGATGGGATTAGAGCTGTTTGCTAAGATATTTGGACACTCTGAGATGTTACTGATACAGTGAAACCCCTATAGTTGAGTTGGTTGTTGGACAGTGGACATTTGGACCCTCCCTCAGGCCTCAAGACCCACATGTATATAGAAAATGGATGCCACTCTTTGCCCTTGCCCCCAATTTTAGAGATTAGAACAAAACTTTTCTAATTCTTCACAGCTGGTGAAAAAAGACATACATATTTAATGAAACTTTGATCATTTGCTTCATAAATAGACCACTGGGAATAGCGTTCATATTTCTGCTCCCTGTTTTATTTAGCCTAAATAGATTGTTATTGCCTTAAACACCTGTACATTCATTGGTAATTGAGCACATCATAAATCAAACAGTTTAGGAGTATTTATAGGACTAAGGATTCATTGAACGGACCTTTTCAAATTATTCATTTCAAATTGAGTGTACCATGGAGAAAAAACATAAAAAGCTCATAATACCTGGAGTTATGAGAAATGATTAGATGTCTACAATACATTACAGTGACCCATAGATTTAAATGCCATGATAAGTTCAATACAATTTAAGATAAAAACAGTTATTGTTATAATTAGTATTATAAATATTACTCAGAAAGACATAAATGAAGATGGGACCTTTTATGGCCTCCCTAGTTTAATGGACTCATAATAGTGAAGTGTAAACTGCAATGATCTCCTAGTACACATATTCATCATATTTATCATATTTCTCTGACCCACGATAAGTGGGAGACTTGTTGCCTACCAGCAACAAGACGGTAGGCAGAGAGGCATGTGGTATCTCAGCAGCTTGGGAAGGAAACAAAGGCTTCAGTCAGGCCTGTGGACTGAAGCCTTTGGATGTAGTGATCTGCTCTGCTCTCATCAGTCAGGGACCAGAAAGGCTTCGTTGTTCTGGCTGAATCCAGACGTGGGGGTCAGCTGACGACTCTTAGTGTGTTTTCCTATATGTCCATGTCTGTGTGTGAGAGAGAAAAAGGGAATATGTCAGAATGCTGTGCCTGCCAGCGTTATGATGACCTCGTAATCACAGTCAGAAGACCGAAATGGTACCATCGTTGCCTGCGTGACGTTGGAATGGGGTTTAAGTATTTTTTATCAGGTTTGCCAGAAAAACCTACAGCAGGTTGTTGCTGCTGTTATTTTGATCTTGTCCATAGGGGGCATTGCAGTGGATTCGGATTACAGCCAAAAGAACATCTGCTCCACTTACTGAGGCTTTTAGAGGGGGAGAGAAGGAGATGGAGAGAGAGAGGGGGAGAGAGAGAGAGAGAGAGAGAGACAGAGAGAGATTGTACCTGCAGTCCTCCCCTCTAAAAGTGACGTGTTGTGCATCTAATACATCTTTACTGCTATAAGTGAACTGGTAATGTGGTAACGCCTCTCCTATTTCCCCGCAATACATGAAACTGTATATGTTTATATACATTATTTATTTTTGAAACTGAAAAACACTATGTGAGGTTACAGTTGGTACAGAGGCTCTTCTAAACCATTATATGGACTTTGAGATGAGCAAATCAACTGACAGGAGGCTGCAAATGACAGCGTATATGTCAATCAAGATTCATCACCAGTATGAGTTTACCTGTCCCAAGATCCTTTATTGTACAGGGAACTGACAGTGAGTAGAGTGAAATGAAAGATAATGCAGGTCATTATTGATTTTCTAACTGGTGCTGCTCACTTTTTCTTCACTTTAGCAATCCTGAACCCCAAACAGCCCAAAGAAAACAAAAGCTTCAACTTCGATTTCTCTTACTGGTCGCACACCACGGTGAGTTTCATTGCATCATTAAATGTGTTTAATCAGACACTATAAAGCTTTGACTGGGATTTTAGCATCTAACTGCATGGAAGAAAATCTTTCCTGGCATTAGCACCCAAAGTACCATATAACAGTTTAAAATAGAACATCCACAAGAAAAACACATAGTTTGTATAATGTTTTGGACTGCAAACTTACGATTTTCTGTGTGTTTTGCTTTTCGTGTTTGCAGCCTGAGGACATCAACTATGCGTCGCAGATGCAGGTGTACAAGGACATTGGGGAGGAGATGCTGCTTCATGCCTTTGAAGGCTATAATGTTTGCATTTTTGCATATGGCCAGACGGGAGCAGGCAAAAGCTACACTATGATGGGTCGACAGGAAAAGGACCAACAAGGAATCATACCTCTGGTAATGTAGGATACACTGATTACACAAAGCATATAATCCTATAATCCTATTTACAAAACCTTTTTGTTTGAATTCTTCTGATGACTAAAACTAAAAGCAGCTCCACAGATGCCAGTTTGAGCACAAGAATAACAATGGGTTCTGTTTTTTCTAGCTGTGCGAGGACCTTTTCACCAAGATCAATGACAGCAATAATGACAACAGCATGTCTTACTCTGTGGAGGTGAGTGGTGCCAAATGCTCTGTCATACATTTTGTGAATTTTTAACATTCAGAGCTCAACTAGAGCTCAGAGATCTGTAAAACAGATCCGCAATTGATGAATAGCAAAAAAGCTGTGGATGAAGTTCTTTTTAGGAAAGATTTAGGTTTCAGTTATTTAAACGAAATAGATGTAACTAAGAGATATTTTGTGAGCTGCGATCGTATCGTTAATCCTCCACATCTTCCCTTCCCCTAAGGTGAGTTACATGGAAATTTACTGTGAGCGTGTTCGCGACCTGCTAAACCCCAAGAACAAAGGAAACCTCCGTGTGAGAGAGCACCCACTGATGGGCCCTTACGTGGAGGATCTCTCCAAATTAGCCGTCACCTCTTACAATGATATCCAGGACCTGATGGACTCTGGAAACAAGGCCAGGTACTGGAGCAGGATCCAAAGTTAAACGTGAATTCCTGCCTGTACGCTTGAGGATGGATGGACAGCTGAATAATTCATCCGTTGTGCTTTTCTTCAGGACGGTGGCTGCCACCAACATGAATGAGACCAGCAGCCGTTCCCATGCCGTCTTCAACATCATCTTCACGCAGAAGAAACACGACTTGGAATCGGACAACACGTCAGAAAAGGTTCGGAGAGCAAACATATGATGAGTCTGAAGCAGATCTTACAAATGGAGTGGGATTTTTCTGTCTTGTAGACAAACAAAGCAGAACAGTGATTCTTTTTATAAAATAGCCTTTGGTGCACCACAGCAGCCACAGTCGCGCTGCTTCGAAGCCGGGACGCCTTTATGACCTTTAAGTGTGTATGGAGGCCATCATGTGGTGATTTTATTTTCCCAAAGTGCTGTTTTATCGATTGATAACCACGCTGCTCTTTTTACCGGCAACTCTCTTTGTGCTGTTAAAGGTAAACTGTGTTGCCTCGGGCGGATGTTTTTGTTTGTTATACAGAATTATTTCTTATTGCAACAACATGTATTATCACAGGTCAGCAAGATCAGTCTGGTGGACCTGGCTGGCAGTGAGAGAGCTGACTCCACCGGAGCTAAAGGAACCAGGCTGAAGGTGAGAGCTGTTTTAAGGTTGTTTGTGTGGTATCTCATTTATTCCGCAGACAAGAGAGAGAGGAAGAAATTACATTTAATAGTGATTAAAGCGTGATTAAAGCACATTTCCAATCAATGACAACTAATTCAACTGAATGGGTGTTATTTGGGTCCTCTGTAGGAAGGAGCAAACATCAACAAATCCCTGACTACACTCGGCAAAGTCATTTCTGCTCTTGCTGAAGTGGTAAACGTTTCATATACGTATTTGTTTACATGGCATCTGTAATTCTTATTGACTGTTGTCCAAATTCCTAACATTAACACTTCTCTATTTCTCTCCCATCTCCCAGGATTCGGCGCCAAACAAGGTCAGCACTGTATTTACTAGCAAGCTGTCTAGCTGTAGATTATTCTACATATTCAGTATTTATTTTAGATTTAAAAGACAATGATAAATTGTGCATATTTTGCATACAGAACAAGAAAAAGAAGAAGGTGGAAAGTTTCATTCCGTACAGAGATTCAGTACTGACTTGGCTTCTGAGGGAAAATCTGGGTGTGTACACCATTTTTACCTGACTTAAAAACAGTAAATCATCATTGACCTTCTTCTTATATTTGACTTATGCGTGGGATTTATTTTTTTCACCAATAAATCTTTGTGTCTGTTAGGAGGGAACTCCCGCACGGCTATGGTGGCTGCCCTCAGCCCTGCAGACATTAATTATGATGAAACCCTCAGCACCCTCAGGTAAGAAAAACTCACGTTATTATGATGAAATTATTATTACGGTTTACATTCGTAGATTGTTAAATGAGTGGTTTTGTAACTTCAGAATAGAGCTTTCCTTCTGTAGATCAGAGTAAAGTATTACAACTGACTGAAGGCATTTTTACTTTTGTTTATGTACAGACAGGACAAGCTTAACTTAATTATTTTAATAATTACAATTTGTGTTGTATCTTGAGGTGGCATCTCATCAAAGACACACACAAGTATTTTTGGAGTATTTTCCTCTTAGATGCTGAAGCCATCATTTGCCCGATTTTGTGCTCAGCTTGTCATTAATCAGTCACAGTCAGTAAAGATGACAGAATTTTATTACATAATGACCATTTTATTTTATGATGACTAAATGGAAACATCAGAAAAATAAATGACAAAGGCAATAAATGATAGAGGACAGCACCTGCTACTTAGTTTTGCTCCGGGATGAATAATATAACATAACATAATGGCGTCTCGCCTCCGTCCACTCAGGTATGCTGACCGCGCCAAACAGATCCGCTGCAACGCCGTGATCAATGAGGATCCCAACAACCGTCTGGTACGAGAGCTGAAAGAGGAAGTGGCTCGTCTCAAAGACCTGCTGTACGCACAGGGCCTGGGAGACATCATAGAGAGTGAGTCCGCACCTTCACAAAGAGCGCACAAACACTGCAAAACACACACCTTCAGCACGGAGGATGACCGCCGTACTTGTGTGGGTGTATCTCACACGTGATCTTTTTTCTCCTCTGTCCTATCAGCATATCGGTGCAGCAACCCTGCCATCACTGGTTTGAAATGTGTGTATAATTCTAGCAAGCCTGCGCTTTGCAATTAAAAGAAAGGAATCCCAAGCCAGCAGCCACACCTCCCCCACAACAGAGACCTGACCGGCATGGACATGAACTCAGATCAAAACACACAAAACCAATACAATACAAGAACATATAGAATAAAAATGGCCTCCTTTTTCTTCCCACTACCTGTCGTTATTTAATGATAATGATCTCCCATTTTTGATTCTGATTTGTTTTTTGATTTGATTTACTTTTCTTTAAAAACCTTAAAATATCTATGTTTTTGTTCCTGTTGTGGGAGGATGCCATTTTAAACACAGGTTCTCTGTGTGTGGTGCTGCTGTAACTGGAAAATACGAAACAAGTACTTACAAAGGGGTGAACAGTTCAAGAAAAATCCAACATGAGGTGTCTCTGGAAGGCTGGGGCAGCATTCTTTGACGAGATCGTCCTTTGTTTGGGACGTTGATGAAGAGGAGAGTGTCATCAAATTGTCATTTACAAGCACAGATACTCTCGAGTTTGGGATGAAAAGTGATAAAATGATTCGGCCACCATCATCAGAAGACCAAAGGAAGCATTATCCTCCAGAAGAATGATGTTCCATCCCTCCAGTAGACATCTAGACACTCATACGAGACCCTACCGAGTCCCTTTCCGTTGGTTTTTCCCTTAATTTGTCACCCATCTGTATGTCAGGTGCTGTGCTAATAAAGGCTGTTAAATGGCTCCTAATCACTGGGACATGGCTTAACAAAGCAAAACAAAAACTGACTTCAGGCTGTATTTGGCCCTCTTCAGTACATTTTACAGTTTTGTTTCTCATAACCATGCTTCTAAGCTTGTCGACTGTGTACGTAGTTCATCATCAGTGACAAAAAAAAAGCTGCTGATCTCTGACCTCTCAGCTGTCGTGATGCTCTGTGCTCCATCAGTTTGAGTTACTTTCTCAAGCTTTCTCTTCTTTTTACTCCTCCCCCCTGTTGTCTCCCCCCTCTCTCCTTTTTTTATCCATTTCTCTGCGTGTTTCTCACCGTAACTACCCGTCGTCTGCTCCTACCGTCCGTCCTTCTCTCCCTCCTTGTCTCTTGCGCTCTACATGGCAATGCCTCTCTCTCTGGCAGACCTGTGCGATTACAAGAATCTTGTCAATAATCGCCAGGCTGTCAATCAAAGGGGTGATCTCTCCACAGTGTCCAATGCCATGACGGGAATGAGTCCCTCCCCGTCGCTCTCGGCCCTGTCCAGTCGCGCCGCGTCCATCAGCAACCTGCACGATCGCATCTTTAGCCCAGCCAGCGAAGAGGCCATCGAGAGGCTGAAGGTAAGAGAGATGGGAGAGAGGATACAGGATGTGGGATGCAACCTGTAGAGTGTGTGCTGTTGTCAGACGTCTGTATTGAATCCCCACAACAGGAAACTGAGAAAATCATTGCTGAGCTCAATGAAACGTGGGAGGAGAAGCTGCGTCGTACCGAGGCCATTCGAATGGACAGGTCGGTCCAACACATCCATATTTATTCATCCATTTAATTGTAATCTTTCCTAATTTACATTCGTTATAGTTTTTTTTTTTGGTAATAATTTAATTTCAGTGAAGACAAAATGTCCTGCTTTTGTGCTTTCGTTTACTGTATTCTGTGTATATAAAAGCTTATAATTGAACTGTGAAATACCACATATTTGAGTCCTACAACTCTTAAATAATCTAAATTCACAACTCAATGCTAAAAATGTTTCTTAAAAAGCAGTGTTGGACATTTTATCAGACTTTACAGCGATCAGATGTTGTCCATTATGATGTTAATCATGTGTTGATCGATACAGAGAGGCCCTGCTGGCTGAGATGGGTGTGGCCATGAGAGAAGATGGTGGCACTGTGGGTGTCTTCTCTCCCAAAAAGGTAAGCTACGTTTTACTGCTACACAATAAACAGTACAACTGTCCGAAAATATAAAAGAATAATTAAAAGTATACACACTGTCCCATCAGACGCCTCATCTGGTGAACCTGAATGAGGACCCGCTCATGTCTGAGTGTCTACTGTACTACATCAAAGATGGCATCACCAAGTAAGATGCTGTCATCTTAGAATATTTAAATGTTCATATGTCATTTTTGGAATTTATTTCATACAATCATCATCTTTTCTTCCTTCAGGGTCGGCCGGGAGAATGCAAAGACTCGTCAGGACATTGTTCTCAGCGGGCACTTCATCAAAGATGAGCACTGCACCTTCAGCAGCACCACAGGCCCTCAGGGGGAAGGTAAGGCGGGAAGTGTGTGTCCAACACCGTGAGATAATGCATGTGTTGTTGTTGTTATGATGGTTTATAACACTCCTCTGGGACAGGAAACGTCATCCTGGAGCCATGTGAAGGGGCAGAAACATACGTCAATGGAAAAAGAGTGACCTCGGCTATCGTTCTGCGGTCTGGTAAGTGTGTGAGGCCTCACAGTTGAGAGAATACATGAAAATATAGGAAATACATTGTATGTAAGAAGTGCTAAACCAGAAAAAAGTATGAAAAAAAATGCAATAATTTACTCCAAATTACTAATTTCTCCACATTTAACAGCATTATGACACAGAGTTTTCTTTACTTTTCAGGTAATCGCATCATCATGGGCAAGAGTCACGTGTTTCGCTTTAATGACCCCGAGCAAGCTCGTTTGGAGCGGGAGAGGACGCCGTGCGCCGAGACGCCGGTGGAGCCCGTGGACTGGGCCTTCGCTCAGAGAGAGCTGCTGGAGAAACAGGGAATCGACATGAAGCTGGAGATGGAACAGAGGTCTGTGGGAGAATGGACACATTTGATGGACCACTTTGGTCTTTGTAAATGTCTATTAATTTACACAAAAGTTAGAATGCTTAGAATGAAGTCTTGTGTTGATTTTTTTTCAGGCTTCAGGAATTGGAGGATCAGTACCGGAAAGAAAGAGAGGAAGCCAGCAACCTGCTAGAGCAACAGAGATTGGTGAGGGAAACTTTTTAACCACTAAAACTCTGGTAAATCCAGTAGTAATTCAACACGATTTAAAATAAACTTTCCAGGGTTATTTTAAGAAAGGGCATTTTTAATTTTCCCTTTAAATTTCTTTTTATTCTAGATTTGTTGGATAGCATTTTATACAGATTTACTGCGATTCACTGTCATCCAATCTGTTTTCCTTCAGGACTATGAGAGTAAATTGGAGGCCCTTCAGAAACAAGTGAACTCCCGTTACCTCGAGTCTCCTGAGGAAGAGGAGGAGCCTGAAGAAGAAGGTGACTCGATCACGTTTAACTCATCTCTTATTTTTAAAGAAGCTCTCGGTATATTTTCTGCTGTGAGGGGATGGAATGTTGTCTGAAATACCTCAAACACGTTTCACTTTCGGCAATTTTTGACTTAAAGATGCTTTTCCCATTCCTATGTCGACCGTCTCCTCCTCTAGTGCCCTGGACCACGCGTGAGACCGAGCTGGCTCTGTGGGCTTTTCGAAAGTGGCGTTTCTACCAGTTCACCTCACTCAGGGATCTGCTTTGGGGAAACGCCATCTTCCTCAAGGAGGCCAATGCCATCAGCGTAGAGCTCAAGAAGAAGGTGAGATGTTTGTGGAAGCTAAATCTATCCAGGATCTATCTGGATCCACGTTGACTCATTCTCTTCCTTGACAAACTGCTCCTCTCTTCCTCCTTCCGTGTTTCAATCACAGGTACAGTTCCAGTTTGTCCTGTTGACAGACACACTGTACTCCCCGCTGCCTCCTGATCTGTTGCCTCCCAGTGTGGCCAAGGAGAGGGAGAGACGACCTTTCCCCCGGACCATTGTAGCTGTAGAGGTCCAGGATCAAAAGAATGGAGCCACACATTACTGGACTCTGGAGAAACTTCGGTACTCCATCAAAAAAGTGGATATATGGGATACTTTTGTCTGTACGCTGGCCCTTCATATAATGATGATGATGTTTCTACTGTCACCTGCAGGCAGAGGCTGGACCTGATGAGGGAGATGTACGACCGTGCTGCAGAGCTCCCCAGCAGTGCTGTGGAGGACTGCGACCACGCCCTGACAGGAGGCGATCCCTTCTACGACCGCTTCCCGTGGTTCCGTCTGGTTGGCAGGTGAGACAGTGACACTGTTATCTTCTTCCCCAGTCATTTTAAAGACGCAACACAGTGTGAGCAATTTAGGGCACCATGAATTCTTACTCATCTTTCTTCTTCTCCGCAGGGCTTTTGTGTATCTAAGTAATCTGCTGTACCCCGTCCCCTTGGTGCATCGCGTGGCCATCGTCAGTGAGAAGGGAGAGGTGAAGGGTTTCCTTAGAGTGGCTGTGCAGGCCATCTCAGGTACAGATTACATTTACCTCCAAGACAAAGCTGTTCTTTAACGTTTAATTGTGTGATGTAGTCAATTGTTGCGTGATTTGTGTCTGTAGCTGATGAAGAAGCCCCCGACTATGGCTCTGGTGTGAGGCAGTCAGGCACTGCCAAGATCTCCTTTGAAGACAAACAGTTTGAGAAGGTAGTGAATGTATAGTCAAGGTCTAAGTACCGTAATTATTATGAAATGCAATAATATACTATATTCTTCTTCACAGATTTCTTTGCATTCCTCCTCCAAATCTCATTATAATGATTCAAATAATTCTCTGGAAATGGAGGAAGAGCATTACCTTAATTACCTGTTCTGACCACAGAGGGCGCTGTTCAGCACAAGTTCACTCTCTCTCAGGATGTAAGCTGATGTTAGTGCTCTGTCCTCTTCTAGTTCCAGACTGAGTCGTGTCCTGGCACCATGTCGCACTCCAGCACTTCCCAGGAAGAGTTGCGAATCGTGGAGGGAGAAGGACAGACGGTTGAGATGGGCATATCTGTTGATGAAGTCAACAACAACACCTGTACAGGTGAAGAGATATGTAAATGATTAAGGATAAATGACCTCTAAGCACATTTACTGGACCTGATAGATACATCTCGTTCAAATTTGTCTCTTTTCCTGTCCCATGTAGCCACCCTGGAGGCTCCCCGCAGCCCTGTGAAGGGTTTAGGTTTGGGGCTGGACCTCCCTCTCGACCTCTCCTCAGAAAAAGCTCTGTCTCACCTGAAGATCGGCAGCACCTTCACCTTCAGAGTCACTGTCCTGCAGGCTTCCAGCATCTCGGCAGAGTACGCCGACATCTTCTGCCAGTTCAAGTATGTGCTATGTTTCCGTGTCCTGTAATCCTCTCTAAATCCTGAAGAATATCATCAGTTTATTCTAATCTGTATCTTTGTATTGTCTTCACTTGTGTCAGCTTCATCCATCGCCACGATGAAGCCTTCTCCACTGAACCACTGAAGAACACAGGCCGAGGACCTCCTCTAGGCTTCTACCATGTACAAAATGTACAGTACAGTCAATCCTATTATCAGTTAATTTGACTGCATATATACAGTATAATGGTGCATTGGAGGGCCTGATCTGCTTTATGATATGAATATTAATGTTGATATTTACTTCTTCAGATCACAGTGGAGGTGACCAAGTCGTTTGTGGAGTACATCAAGACACAGCCCATAGTCTTTGAGGTGTTTGGCCACTATCAAAAACAACCCTTCCCACCTCTCTGCAAAGACCTGATCAGGTCAGGAACGAACGCCATCTTCATCCAGCTGATCACTAAGAATTATGCCGGAGTTTGATGTTTTTTGCTTTTTTGTATCTCTTAGTCCCTTGAGACCTTCCAGGAGGCAGTTCCCCAGAGTGATGCCTCTATCCAAACCAGGTCAGCAAACACATACAGTACATACTGATTATTTATCCTCCATATATGCTTTATTTGTGTATACCGTATCTATTCTAAAACGTTTGTCTTAGTCGTTGTCACACATAACACACATAATCTGTTGTTGTCATTATTTTTCCAGTGCCGGCCACCAAGCTCAGCACTCTGACTCGATCCACGGCAGGACCATGTCACGCCAAATATGACCTCATGGTTTTCTTTGAGATCTGTGAGCTGGAGGCCAACGGGGAGTGAGTTGGATTTCTGTGTATTTTGTATATGTGGTACTACACAAAGCAGGTTTCTCTATCAATGCAGTGAATGCAGTGTGTTTGAAATATAGGACAAATCACTTTTTGTTAGTCACATAATCTATTTTTATTCATATTTAGCTACATCCCAGCTGTTGTTGACCACAGAGGTGGGATGCCTTGCCATGGAACGTACCTCTTACATCAGGTAAACATCCGCCAGTATCACATTGCACCAGGACAGTCCCTGCACCTCTTTTATTTGGAATGGATGGGTTACATCATACGTTGACAATAAAGAGAACCTTGATCATATATCCAGCGTCTGTAGAGGTTTTTCCCCTGTACTGGTTTTCCAGTTACAACCTGTTTTCTGGATTCTACAGGGCATTCAGAGGAGGATCACCGTCACCATTGCTCACGAAACGGGCAATGATATTGAGTGGAAAGAGGTAAAAGAGCTGGTTATCGGTGAGTAGGAGCCTCTTTGTGTGTTACCCTGACTATAAAGATGAACAAATGGAAAAATCGAAACATTTGATCCTGTTTTCATCTTCTTCTTCAAAAAATCTCTGTCTTCAACTTCAGGTCGTATCCGAAACACACCAGAGGCTGATGAGACCATCATAGACCCCAACATCCTCTCCCTCAACATCCTGTCGTCTGGATACTTTTGGCCAAAACACGAGGACAAGTAAGCGTTGCACTCACAGACGGACTTTCGTACATATTATTTTGTTTTTCATTACATTTACTAACCCCTGGGCTATTTCTATTCCACAGTGTCTCATTGGGCGTTGACCATAGGTATTATGCTGACCATTTTTGTCTTTTCCACCACTTTGTTATGCCGAAAATGGCCACTTTTTCACAGGTCTATCTTCTATCAGAAACACGCACATTGATGTTACGTTTATGTTTTTTCCCTCCTCAGGACTTTCTACCGATTTGAGGCTGCATGGGACAGCTCCATGCACAACTCTCTCCTCCTGAACAGAGTCACGCCGTATGGGGAAAAGATCTACATCACCCTCTCCGCATATCTGGAGGTACTCGTGAATACTTAAAACCCATCTTATTGATTTCAAGTTATACATATAGATTCATTTGTATTAATTATTTATGAAAATCCTGTCAGATTGAATGAAGGAAGTCAGATTTTCATGTAAGCACCATAATCAGATTGAAATTAGCATAAGTAAATGATGATGTACTCAAGGTAACAGACCCAGATTAGGCTGTTACGTTATAATGATGTATAGAATTTATATATTGAAGTATGATGTGCGATCTATACAATCTCATGACTTAATTTTTTTTATTATTTTTTTTATTTTTTTTTACAATCCACGCAATTAATGTAGATGGAGAACTGCACTCAGCCGACCGTGATCACCAAAGACTTCTGTATGGTGTTCTACTCCCGTGACACTAAGCTGCCGGCTTCCCGCTCCATCAGAAACCTCTTCAGCACCGGCTGCTTCAGGCCCTCTGAGAGGTAAACATGTCCTTTCTCCTTACATTTATGGATTATATCTATGGATCAAAGTGCTCAGGGTTATACAGATTTCTTTAATGTAAGTTTCACGTCGTGTTAAGAGTCAAATCCTCCATCTGAACTGTTGTCCCTTCCTTCTCAGTAACCGTGTCACCGGAGTTTATGAAGTCACTCTTTGCCATGTCGCGGATAATGGGAGTCCAGGTGATACAGAAATAAAATAATTCTCAAAATAATCCAAATTATGAACACATTACTTCAACTGCAGTCTTCCCTCTGTCCTTGCCTTTCACGTAGGCATGCAGCGTCGTCGGAGGCGCGTGCTTGACACGTCAGTGGCGTACGTTCGAGGGGAGGAAAACCTGGCTGGATGGAGACCCCGCAGTGACAGCCTCATCCTGGACCACCAGTGGGAGCTGGAGAAACTCAGCCTACTGCAGGAGGTGAGTTTGGTCATAATATTAAGGTGGAAAATGACAAAATCCTTCCCGTGTGACCAGTTTGTATTTGCCGTGTTCCCAGGTGGAGAAGACCAGGCACTATCTGCTGTTGAGGGAGAAGCTGGAGGCCACGCTGCAGGCTGGACAGGACGCCCTCTACAAGAACAACGACATCAGTGATTTTGCAAAGAGTCCCGTGCTCAGCCTCAGTCCTGGCAGCAGCCCTGTTCCCGAAAGCCCCAACCAGAGGCAGAGAGAGCTGGCTGCCAAGGTGACTGCCAGTCTGCTGCCTTTTAGCTTCACTTCCTGGTTCAGTCCTTGGCACTATTCTCCACTCCACTAGCATCATTCTACACTTTTAGTTTTGTCAGATTTCCTGCATCAGATGAATATTTTATACAGCACGGTCTAAAACGTTTTTGATATCTGATTGCTCCCTTTTTCCAGTGTCTGCGTCTGCTGATGCACACCTTCAACAGGGAGTACAGCCAGGTGAGCAGCAGTGCCAGTGAAAGCAAGGTGAGCCCCAGCCTAGGCCCTCTAACCCGGCCCCTTTAATCCTTTGTGAACTTAATCTAAAGCTCAGTCACAAAGTAATCAAGCCCCACACTCCTCCACTGCATTCTGTCATTTATTGCTCATTTCTCCGTTCTCATTTATTTGCCCATCAATCACAGATAGTGCAGTAGTTTGAACCCCCTGTCAGACCCAGATGGATGAGCTTCGACAGATAGAATCATTTGCATTTTCCCTTAAAGGTTTAATTTGCATTTTCCCTTAAAGGTTTAATTTGCATTTCCCTCCCTTAGCCATTCATTCAGCCGACCCCTTTTACGGTTTGCCCTTTTCACAGACTGCAAGGCTTCCACTTAACCTCATGTCACTCCTGCATGTCCTTTATAATATGTTAATCAGCAAGGGGCTCATAGAGATAATGAGGATTTGGTATCACACAGATGGTCTACATCGCCAAAGAATTACAAGTTTTCCCAATGCACATGTTTTCTCAATGCATATCTTTTGTATGTGCTTAATTGTTCGTTGGTGTGCTTTGTCTGTGTCCGTATCTGTCCCTCTCCTTTTTGTTTTGTTTTGTTTTGTGTTGTGTGTCTTTTGTGTGCTGTGAATGTGTTTCTCTGTGTGGACATATGTGTGTGTGTGTGCGTGTGTTTTAGCTTTCTGAGATTTCTGCATCGCTCATGAGAGAGTCATCCTCTTCCGGACTGAGCACGCTCACTCCATCCTCTACCTGCCCCTCACTTGTAGAGGGAAACTATGACATTAGGTGGGTAAAGAGTATCACTGCACACTGTACCAGTTCTCTATATAAGAGTCCTATACAAACAATGATTGCGCTTGATGATTGATCTAGAACCAGGGGGTGCTATGGTCAAGGTACACCTTTGGATGCTGTGAAAAGGTTGTAACATATCACACTTACTCAGCTGGTCCTCAAATGAACCCGCATGTGTGATTGTATGTGCTCAATGTTCTCCTGTTCAGTCTTCTAAAGGCAGAAACACGCAGTTTAACAGATGAGTGCACAATGATGGCCCGAATTAACTGTAAATATGAATATCACATTTGTCATAGTTTGGTTCGTGGCCCAGATGATGACTACGACGAGGAACGATTCTCTTGTTGTTTCATGTTATTTATAGCAGTCATCCTGGCATAGATAACTTCTTGTTCCTCTCGTTTTAATTTTGTTGATGCCGTCCCAAGACAATCTGAGTCCTAAGTCAATCTTGTTCAAGAGCCAAATAAACAAACTCCCTATCTAAAAAGGCCATAAAACAATTAGTTTAGTTAATATTATAGGCATAAAACTTTCATCCTTTTTGTCACTTACTGTAAATATTTGTGTTTATAGACACACTGAACCCAATTCAGGAGCATCCTCCCCAGATTTGGACCCTTACAGCCCGGTGGACAGAAAGAAAACTCTTAGAGGATACACCTTTGTTCCAGACATACAGGAGATCCGTGTCAGGTGAGTGGCTTTCTTCTCCCACGTTGTTCATCAGATCATTCGTCCCAACACATCTCTATATATACATATCAGCTGTAAGTTGCCTCACTGGCCTTGCGTTTATTCCGTGCAGCCCCATTGTGTCAAAGAAAGGCTACCTGCACTTCCTGGAGCCCCACACAAGCGGATGGGTGAAACGCTACGTTGTGGTGCGCCGACCCTACGTGTATCTATACCGCAGTGAGAGGGACAGCGTGGAGAGAGCTGTCATTAACTTGTCATCTGCAAAGGTGGAATACAGTGAAGACAAACAAACCTTGCTGCGGGTAGGGCAGATGTCTAAAAATAAACAAACATGGCCTCCGTCCGTGTAGTTCAACAGCGAGTAACCTCTATGTATTTTCTCCACCTCTCCAGACTCCCAACACGTTCGCCGTGTGCACCGAACATCGCGGGATACTGCTGCAGGCTACCAATGACAAAGAGATGCACGACTGGCTGTACGCCTTTAACCCTCTCTTGGCTGGCACTATCAGGTGAGGGGTGTGTCGGGATTTTAACTTGAGCTTTATGTAGCTTTAAGAACACAAATGCAAAGGCTAAATTGTCAGGTTTTCTCTCTTATTACTCTCAACCAATGTCCAAAAGCCTATATGATATTAATAAAGCTGATTTTCCAATTTTTAGGTCCTCGTAGATCTTGCACGGTTTGACAAACTTTCCATTTCCTGCTTTCTGATTTGCTCTCTTCAGGTCGAAGCTCTCCCGGAGAAAGTCCCTCCAGTCAGCTCAGAGGATGTGAGAGGTGATCCGGCCATGTGGAAAACATCCGACAAACAAAACAATACAATCTAAAAGCTGCCCTCACCGTCCTGCTCCATTGAACATAGACATTCTATTCACACGTATACATCGACCATTCAAATAACCTTCTATATGATGACCTCCCCAGTCCCAGACTTCGTCCATGACTCATCCTAGATCTCCAACAGTCCCACACCACCCTTTCTCTTTTTGCAAACCTTTTAGCCATCTCAGACCCTGCATGGTGCGCCCCCTCCTGACCTTTATAAGAACTGCATAAGACCCAAACCTGTTAATTATCTTACATATGCTGGGCATTGGGACTAGATGTGATTAGTCTTAGGTTTTCATAAACATCTGTGTCATCTGTGGGGATAGTTAGAGGTTCGTCAGTGTCCTGCCTGTAAGATAGAGGAAAACAAATGTTTGCAATGTGCTCAGCCCTGTCCTCAAGTGAACATTCACGTCTTTTGAATTCAGGCCATCGGGTGAGGGGGGAACTAACGTAGACGGCATCCCGTTTCTATCCATCAAGCCAGATTTGATAAGCGCTGGGATGATAATGTTATTGTGCAACCAGCGTTCTGTCCTTTGAACAGCGTATACATTACCTCAATTTGGAACGGCTTGGTGAGCATGGAGCATATGTATCAGATTTAACTGTGGTTTCACATAGCATACAGATGGAGTGCTGTTGCCATTGTACCAGTGAGGTAGCATGAGGGATTCTTTGAGAAAAAAAAACAAAACAAAAGGGAACTTGGTGTTTTTTTGTAATGTTTTGAGTTGGCTATGATTAACAATATGATAATAATAATTATAATCATGATAATAATAATGATAATACTCCACTATCAGGAGAGATAGGTTGTATACTTGCCTTGTTTTAAGGGTTTGCTTTTAAAAAAATATAATTTATGCAATTTTTTTAAATTTTTTTTTAGCATCGGTGCATTTATTTATTAAGGAGTGCTAATCCATCTCTTTATGTGACACTTTATTGTCTGAAGTCAGTCAATGTCTTGTATCATTTACTAACCAAAGCATCAGTTTCTTGTTCCAGCTGTTTCGTGTCCTTTCCACTGTGGTAGCAGATGTGGTAATTATGATGATTTCATCCCAGACAACTCTCGGCTAAGATTCTTGTCAATCTGACCTCAAACAAATGTGACGTGGCTAAACCCAATTTACTGAAATAAGCAATTACTCTCTTCTGTTTGGGATGAGTGGTTGTAGTAGCCAAAAAGGAAAGGACCACACGGCTAATCCTGGACCTGTAGTATCTAGCACGATAGTTCATTGCCCGTGCACCAGATAGTGCCTCCCTTTCTTTGCCTCTCATCCTTTATTCTCTCACCAATTCTTATCTTATCTGCTTTTCACACCATCAAAGTCTTTGACCTCAAATGAGTTCTGAGTATGGTTGCATAATCAAGCTTGAATGTAGTTTTTTTTTTTTTGCTTTGCGGAGTGAATATTGTCTGTTTAGGTATTCCTGTAAAATTACAAACGTCCTAATTTCCTGTAAATGTTGCATTTGAAACCGAACCCGCTCTCAGATTGCAGATACTTGATCATTTACAGCCTGGTGCTCGTGTCATAAACCAGTACAGTATGATTAGCTTGATGATATTATATTCAAGATGTCCAGGGATAGTTTGCGCTTTGTCACTTGTTAGTTTGCACTGTCCCAAGATGACCCAAAACTTTTGCCAATACAATCATTGAAAATAATAACAAGAGGGTGAATTTGAATTATGAAAGCATCTTTTTGTCAAACCAAAGACTCAGTTCAAGCAGCCGTTCTGTCTTTGGTGCTTATGATCACATTAAGGCCAAACTGGATTTAATCAGTCACCTAGAAGTATCAGGGGACTGTGACTCTGTATGCCACAGGCCAGCCAACCTGTTGAGCAATGCAGTTTATCACAGTGAAAACTGATGTAAAGCCAGATTCAAACTCTGGAGATGTTGATCGAGGATAATATGCGAAAGCTCGTTTTAGGGTGTATTGCAGCTTAAATTTGTGCCCCCTTGTGCCTGTGGTAAGAACACATTATTTGGTCTGTCAGGGTGAAAATAAGGTGAAATTATGTCAACGTAGCTCTGAATGTTTTGGACCATCTTGGTATGATCAGTCTTTTAGATCAGAGATATCTTATTTATGTTGTCCTGCTGGATCAGAAGACAAACGGAAAGTTTTATTTATAACAGTTCAAAAGGCGGGTTATGTTCTATATCTTATAATACACTACTTTGCGCTATAATGGTGTACATACTCGTGTACACAGCATCGTTATGTAGTATGATTTCATATTGTGATGTTAAGAATGTATGAAAAAAAGCCCTGGAACGAGATTTGTTTGTCTGTAACTGTGCCATTTTTACTTTCGCAATCAAATCACCACTGTTTTTGTTTACATCTGGCAGACAACTCATATTGCTTCCAAGCCTCGTTCAAGTGTATCACGTTAAAAAAAACAAAAACCTTTTC